>CBVK0100894119.1:0-11815 GCA_900067695.1 Picea abies | reverse complement strand
TTAAAAAGACACCAAAACAGTGATGAGCCTTGCATAATGGCTTGGGATCATTACAAGGCGGGCCAAAAAAGTGACAAAAAGAGGCCAAAAAGTCTATAAATAGAAGCTGGTAGCTCAATATCACCATTGCTGATTTGGAAATTGACTCTGGAGCAAAAAAATCCCTTTGATAAAAGTGGTGATTTTGGGAGCTATAGTGGATGAAACGACCATCTGTCTGGACCAAGTAAGTATAAACTCTCTCCTCTTGCAATTTAAATCTTTATTTATGCTTTGGGTTTCAAATTTTGCGGGGGCATTGACCTTCAAAAGGTCGGCCCTAGGTCCACATGGGCTTTCTTAAGACAGGCTGCGTGTACATTCGGGCAGAGTAAAAATTGCACGCGTGTACACGCGACTGTCAGCATTATAGCCCACGTGGACCCCCTTATTGAATGAAAAAATTTAAAAAACAAGGGTTAACCCTCCTGAACTTGGTGTTTTGCAGGATGTATATTCACTGGAGGGAAAGAGAGCATGCGGAGGTTAGTGAGTTGGTCGGGGAAGACCCCAATGCTGTGGGTGCCTTAATGCAATGTGGGCTTCTCAAGTTCTTCTTATGTCCTTTTATGCAGGTACAACCTAGGCTACTGAATGCCTTGGTTTATTATTGGCATCTTGATGTAGAGGCCTTTATGTTAGAGGGGCAGTCATTGGTGCCCATGACAAAGGACATCTATTTTTTGACTGGCCTCTCCAGGAGAGGGGAACCAGTCAACTTCCAGACATTTCCTTCGCTTGGTTGTCATGATAGATCCCAGTCATAGAGGATTACCCTTATGCTGGGATTGATTTCTCAAGAGATTCTGAGATACCAGTACCTCCTGGTGAGGAGTGAGGAGAGATGGGTAAGTTTACATTATTGTTTTGTTGTTTTTTTTTTTTTGGTGAAACATATGTAATTTTTATGTTGGTTTTTTTATATATCATTTTTTTTATACCAGAGTATTTGACGGATATTTGTCTGTTGTGTGCAGATGTGGGACCAGTGTGACCTGCAGACTATGCGAGGAACAAACATCGTCCTCGGCCAGGGGCCACACTTGCCGCCACGGGGGGACCCGTAGCAGCAGTAGAGCTTCCAGCCGAGGAGGCTGAGAGGGTGTTGAGACGAGTCAAGTGAAACTTTACTTCGCTCACCCACACGGTGCCTAAGGAAGAGATTGAGGATCTGCCACCATCTATGCAGCCTCATGTAGTGGGGGCACCAAAAAAGTGGGTCCGATTGTTTCAGTATTTGGAAAACACTATTGGTCAATACAACAGGGCCCATAGGCCCTAACCTTAGTTAGAATTTTCACGTGCCGAGAGCACTACTTGTGTATAAGTTTTGAGGGCATAAGCCCCATGAATCGTTATTGGTCATACTTTTGAGGCACTTGCGTCCACCTATGTACTCTGGTGACTATGATATTATATATGGATTTTTATGTCTTTTTGTGTCTTATGGATCATTTTTTCCTTTAAACATGTATTTACATGTTTATGTGTATATCCTTTCATATGTGTGTGAGATGCCAATCTAAAATTTGATTAGCTAGAGTATATGTAATTTGGTTTAATCTCCTAGGAACATGAAAATATGTAATATAATCAAAGCTTCGTTCTAAGAGACGTACCCTAAGGAATTGTTGGTGTAAAGTTGGATCATGAACACGGTAGACTCTATTTAACTGCGACACAACCAACTAAGCATCTAAATAGACCCGGAGATGAGAGATACCAAATGATAGGGTGTCATGAAGCAACTCAATAACTGCACTATACTCAATGACATTATTTGTGGTGTCACCTAAGCATATACCTCTAGAAGATAATAACTGGCTTCGAGGTGTAAAAATTACCCAAGTTGTAGAGGCAAGCCTCTGAGTGTGCCAGCTAGCACCGTCTGCGTACCCAATGAACACCTTGGATTCACTTGACATCTTCCACAATGATGAAAGATAACATCAAAAATGACATGTCCATAATACTAAAAGAAACTAGAAAGTAATAGTACAAAGACTATACATATGTTACAAAAAGTTACCCATGGTGACCTGCCTATGAGTAATACTTCTTGAGGTAGAGCCCATTTCTAGGCTCTGCCAAAGCATTCCCTTCAAAGTCAACCAGATGATAAGCGCCCTTTTTTAGAACCTATTTTATGATGAAAGGTCCGAACCACATGGGTTTGAATTTTCTTGCCCCCAGGAGGTCCTTATCTTGGTCATAGACCAGGACAAGGTCGCCTTTAGAGAAAATCCGAGGACGAATGAACCTATCATACTAACACTTGACTTTATGTTTGTGAGCCTCGTTGGCCAGGGCCACATCACGATGCTGCTCATTGAGCTGCTCAAGGTATAATAACCTCTCTTCAAGTGGAGAAGTGTCTGGCAATAATTGTACTGCCAACCTTAGGGACGGGATATGACATTCGATAGGCAAGACTGCTTCTAGCCCGTAAACGAGTTGAAAAGATGAGAAATCGGTTGTAGTCTTAACAGATGTTTGATAAGCCCATAATGTCGAGTATAACATCAAATGCCAATTGGACTTGGCTGAGTTGATCGTTCACTGTAGGATGGTTTTAAGATATTTATTTACATCTTCCACCTGACCATTTGCTTGGGGGTAGTAGGGTGACAAATGTTCTTTCCATAACCCAAGATTTGATGTTAACTTGTTCATCATCTGGTTTTGAAAGTGACTGCCATTTATCAGTGACAATCCCCCTCGGGAAGTCGAACCGGGCTATTATCTGGTTGAATAAAAAGAGAGCCACAGTCTCTTGATCATCTTTAAACGTTGGCATAGCTTCGACCCACTTCGTGAAGTAGTCTACGGCTACGATGATATAACAGTGCCCCCTTGATGAAGGAGGGTTGCATGTAGTGTAATCAATCCCCCACTTGGTGAAGGGACCAACTGTGATGACAAGAAACATGGTAGCGAGATGTGCCCTCATCTTCCGAGAGAAGATCTGGCACGGGTGGCACTTCTTGACCGATTCGATACAATCTTTGATTAGTGTCGACCATAAGTAACCTGCTTGTAAAATATTTTGGGTTGTTTCCAACCTAGAAAAATGACCGCCATAGGCTCTGGTATGGCAATCGTTAAGCATGATAACTGCTTCTTCGTGAGTGAGACATTGACGCATGACACAGTCTACACCTCTTCAATACAACGCATCATCGAGTATGAGATAATTCTTAGCATGATGGAATATACATCGACGCTCATCACGAGAAGCAGAGGTGGGGCACTTCAAAGTCTGGAGATAGATAAGTATATCTCCATACCATGGATCCGAAGATGTGATCAAAAACATATCTCCTCTAATAGGTGACTCTTCGGGCACAACATCACCTGACTCAACCGGAAGTTCCGAAATAAATTCTGTGAAGATCAGTGACTTTTTGGATTTCACTGAAATGAAATCTAAGTCAAACTCCTAAAGGATGACTATCCATCTACTGATCTTTCTGCCTATTACCTGTCATGTCAACATGTAATGGAATGGATTCACGACAACAATGATGGTGGTCTTGCGAAATAGAACATAATGACGAAACCATTGAACAACATGGACTGCTGCCAACGCAAGTTTTTCGATATGAGAATTATTGAGTTCCGATCCTACAAGGCCTCAGCTCAGGTAATAAATCACATATTCTAAGAAAAAGTCATCTTCCTGAACTAAGACCATGCTGATGGTTGACTCTACTGCAGCCAGGTATAATAAGAAATATTTGTTATAGTTAGGTGGCCAAAGTAGAGGGGCAGTCATGAGGGCATGTTTCAACGCGTCGAACGAGCGTTGAGCGGCATCGTCCCAATGAAAAGGAACATCTTTCTTTAGTAAGCACATAAAGCCCTTTGTGATGTTGGCACAATTGGCGATGAAATGTCTTAAGAAATTCACCTTGCCCTGTAGACTATGAAGTTGAAGGATTGTGCGTGGGGAGGCAACTGAATTATTGCCTCAACCTTGAGAGGATCGACCATGATCCCTATTATTGACACTATGAAACCTAACAAACGTCCTGATGTTACGCAAAAGCTGCACTTGTTTGGATTCAAGTGAATCCAGAAGTAGCGACAGTGCTCAAATATAAGTCGGAGGTGTCTGGGATGATCCGTTTTCTTGTGAGATCGAGATGCTAAATCATCTAAATAGGCCTCGACTATATGCTTGAGGTCATGGAAAGCAAAAGACATGGCCCGCTGAAAGGTCACTCCAACATTTTTGAGACCAAAGGGCATCTTACGATACATGAATGTACCCCTTGGACAAATGAATGTCATTTTGTACTGGTCTTCGGGTTTGATTTGTATTTGATTATATCCTGAAAAACTGTCCATGAAAGAGAAGGCCTCAGAACCTGCACATTCATCAATTATCTGGTCAATGAATGGTGTGGGAAAATTATCTTTTGGATAGGCCTTGTTCAAATCACGAAATTTTGTACATACATGAATCATGCCTTGTTTTTTATTGACCGACACAGGATTTGACACCCATTGGGTCAAATGGATAGGATAGATAAAACTAACTTTTATCAATTTCTCAACTTCAACCTTAATGGTTGCTGCTTTTCTAGGATTAACTGGATGAAGATTTTTCCGAACAGGCTTGGCATTTGGATAAGTTGTGATTTCATGTTCGACTATTTTTGGATCGATGCCTAGAATTTCCTTGTAAGACCAAGCAAAAATGTCGCGAAATTCTTTAAATAGATATGTGTAGATTTGAATCTCTCCAGGGTTCTGGAGATATTGATCATTATGGTTTCAACGATGGTTGCCATATTACCCTTAGCATAGACCTCATGTGTAGCTAAGGGATTAATAAGACAAGACCTATCTCCAGTCATAGTCAAGGTGAATTCTCCAGCTTCGATTCTTCTTAAATCTGGGATGAAGTATGATCTGCGATGAAGATCATCCCAGGGTTTGTCCAGACTAATCATTGCTTCATCAGAGGGCAAGACTAATTCTAACGAATCGGTGTCAGTGAGAGAACCTTGAGCCCAAATAGGCTCCAGAAGCGGATCTAACTCTTGTGTAGGAGTTGGATCTGTGTTGGCTAAAGCTTGCTGGACTAAAGAGTATGCGACTTCAGCTGTGGCCAAGGGCATGGACATGCCCGGGTGCCTTATCCCATCCATCATGGCCAATGGGAAAGGAAGTATCCATGGATCGTTGAAGTAAGTCATATGAAACGATGAAACTTGGAAAATCTCAACCTTATGGTGGTCGGATATGAACTTGACATCGCCTTGAGGGGGCGGGTAATCAAAGGTACCCATCAATGATGGGCACAAACCAACCCCTATGTTGACTATGCCTAGTTGAGGATTATCAATCATTGGGACTGCGGATACCCCCAATGAAGGGTCAGGTCTGGAGAAAGACAGTTGATCAATGGTCACAATCCAGTCCTCGTGTGGAAACAACAAGACCCGGAAAACTGTAGCAACCACTGCTTGCATGGCATAAGTCCAACTCCTTCCTAACAAGAGATTGTATTGGAGGGACACATCGACTACTTCTACCTCGACGCACACGGTCTTCCTTACTAACTGCATGGGGAAAGAGGGAATGATACCATGTGGTCGGAACGAATGACCGTCGAAAGCAGTGAGAAGAGTACGTGATGGAGACAAAACGGGCTGGCCAATGGCCTTCCAACATGCCAATGACATAACGCATGTCGAGGCGCCCTCTTCAAACACCGTGTAGAAAATATTTTGAGTAAAAGTCTTCGTGGGGTGAGCCACTCTATCTGAAACGCTACGTGGTAAGGAAGATGAGGTTTTAAGTCAGTTGTATCCAGCATGATGGTACCCAGATTACAAGTCTCGGTAGATCCTAAAGCAGTTAACAAATATTTCCTCTAGGAAGGGAAGCTTTGAAGGACCTCCAAAGCAGACATCGCATAAGGGGTTTGAGACAAATCCTCCACAACAGAATAGTTCTGGGCGGCCCTTGCGTTTGGGTTGTGAGAATCTTTTTTGAATGTGCCTTTTGGGATGCATGTCATTGTTTCGCCCAAAGTCTTCTTAATTTGTAGAGGAAGAGATGGGAGTTTGACTTCTTTTCCCTTCTTAGAAGTGCTTGGTTTACTGTAGTCATGTGCTCTAATTGATATAAAAGAATCACCCTTCATCATATACACATTCACAGATGCAGGATTGTTCGAAGATGGAGAGGGTCCTTGACTGCCCCCTTCCGCGCTTGTAGAGGCTTGGGTTAGGTTTTGCCCATGCTGAAATGGATTGGTTAACATAGCAGGTTGTTGCTGTGTCACAAACTTTTGGGCCTCTGCAAGCCGAGGACATTGGTGGGTCAGGTGGTCTTTCGTGCACAGGTTGCACACATACCTCACCTTTCGTTTCTCAGTGTTTCCCTCGCCAACATTATTAGTGGGTTTTTTATCCCCCTTACCCTTCTTTCATTGTTTCTTATTTCCTTCAAGCTGCTAGGTGGCCTTTGGATTTGTCGATTTCACTGTGTGTACATCCGTCATTTTAATAGGGGGAGCAGCCAAAACAGTAGTTTGGCTGGCCACTGTGTGTTGTATATACAATTGTTACAACTGCTTCATCAGTTGCTCAACGGGCTTTGTTTGTGCTGAACCAACAATACCATCAACAGGTGGTCCAACTCTCTGTCTGGTTTTATCAAGTATTGAGCGTGGCACATCTGGCAAGATATCGTATAATAAACCAGACTAAGAATAGATTAGCTCAAGCTGTTGAGCTCTCATGATGGCGTCTTCTTCAGAAAATACTCTCGATGTCGCGATGTCTTTGGATAACTGTGGGACTAAATACTTAAGGAACCACTTGAGTAGGAATGCTGGTGGGACTAGCACCTTAATTAAACTCTTCCAGCGTCTCCATTCTTGGATGTGATTAGAGATATGGTATGCTTTTGTCTGTGCGAAATTGGCCAACAATTATGTGCCAACATCGTATCTCACAGGTAATTGGAAATGGTTTAGGAAGGCTATTGCCAATTCGCCGAAAGAAGAGTATCTTGAGCGGTCGAGCTCAATGTACCATTTTGCAGCACTCCTAATGAGAGTATGTTGAAACAATCACAACTATATGGAGTCATTTTTCAACGAGTTAGATGAGCGCCAAAGATGGAAGGTAGTCACATGATCTCCTGGATCTTCGTTAGGCTTGGCTTCGAAATTTGGTATGTCCGAAGGCAATTTTGTCGGCATAGGGGGCCAACGCAAATCGTGACAGATAGGATCATTTAACAACCTTGTCAAGTCTAGCAAATGAAAGGTTTCCAGGAAAGGTAGTTTGGGTTGTTGGTGATAACCTGGGAAAAAGGGACCTGGAGTTTGACTGGCACCAGGTTGCCAGGAAAAGTTCAGCTGCTGGCCCGGGTTCTAGTAAAAACCATGGCCATGACCAGCGTACGGATTCTACGTGTGAGGAGACATCATCGGCTGATTCCCAAAATAGGACGTAGATGGTTGGGCGTGCATTACATTCGGAGGACTCTGGGAAGGGTTGCCCCATGCCGACCCCGTGGGGATAGGCATAGTACCTTGTCCGGGGTTCCACTGATTGTGAAAAGAATTTCCCCAGATCAACATTCCTGAAAAGGGAACGGATCCTTGCCAAGAATTCCAAGGCCTTGATGTGGAAGAAGTTTCTAGGTTTGCCCCCTGTGCAGGAATAGTACCCTGCATAGGAATAGGTTGTCCGAAACTAGGATTGCCCCTAGTCGGGAAAGCAGCTGATGAGAAGGCATTGTTACCAAATGCATCGAACAAAGAAAATGGTGTCGAGCCTACCAACATATTATGTGAAGGTGGCCCTTGACTCCCTGCTCCAAATAAACTATGGTGTGAAGGTGGCCCGATGGATTGCTGATGCGTGCCACCGAGTGAAGGGGACAAAGGAGGTATATGACCTCCTCCAGAAGGGAAAGTGTTAAAAGGAGCTGAAGTGCCCCCCATATGGCCTTGTAGAGGAGCGTTAAAGCTCCCTACCCCCAGACCTAAAGTCTGTGAAGTGGAGTAGGAAAGTACAGGACTTGTACCTGAGCTAGGCATCTCGTATGAGAACGGAGGGCCTATCGCACTTGGTGTGAAAGGGGTTGTGGCCACTGCCATAGACGGGATCGGACCACTGTACGAGGTAGAGGTGGTCAAGACCATGGTGGCTCGGAATAGTGACGATGGGTTAGGATGTGGAAACTCTCCTATGGTGACAATCGTAGTGGGAATTGAAGAATTCCCAAAAGGAGTGACAACATTTGTTTCCATTGCTGCATGGGACACTGTTTGGCACTCGTAAAGGTGAATCGGTACGATGATGGGTGCCGAAAGATTAGTGGTTGGAGTTTCAGGTGGACCAAGAGCTTTCTCTCCAAAGTCTAAAACGGTCGTTTCCTCCGGATGTTGGTCGGGCACAATTTCTTGTGAGCCGGTCACTTCAAAAGAACCTTGTTGGTCTAGCTTTCGCCTTAGTGGTGGCGGAGGTGGCTCAAGTGTAACCGGTGATAGGCCCAGAAGCCTTCGTGACCGGCAGAGCTCTAGATCCTCCACTGTGTGAGAAGATTAAAGACACTCTAGGGCTTTCTATTCGTTCAAAAAACAACAAACACTAAAAAAAATCCCTACTAGATAAAACAAGCAAACACTAAACTAATTGGAAGAACAGTTACAACAACCAACACTAGAGCAACTTACCGGTGCAAGTGCAACTCGAACACGAAAGCACCCTCTGGGTATACTCTACAAAGAGTGTCCTGATGTCTGTCCTAGGTACCGCGGTATACCCCCGCAGTCACCTATGTATGCCTCTAAAAAGATAGGCAACTAGGTTGCCAGCGCGAGAACAGTCACCAGGTGGGTACAGTCGAAAGTCGGCTAGACCACAATGAGCAAGGTATTGAGATCGAAACCTATCAAGGGTATCGAAAGCAAGTGGTCCAGAAGACAACTGAGGATGTCGAATGGATTCGAGACCCATGAAGCTTCGTGGCAAATGCAATCGACGAAATCCCAAGACAAGCCCTCTATATGTGTTCTCCACTATGATTGATCCAGCTTTGCAGGGGTTATCTCCACTACCTTTCCACATGCGAACTCATGTTTATCCCCTGTGTTAGAGGGGGGTCCCGGATAACTTTCACGATACTGGACTTTGACACTCCCTAACTCAGACTCCAATGTTTGATTTTTATGGCCTTGAAGAGTTTCCTCTCCAACCTAATTCAAGGCTCTAACCCTAAACTAGTTGGTTGACCCTACAAACATAAAAAGTCTAATGAATTTTAGATTTAGCGTTAATTTTTATTGCTTGTCTTAAGTCAAAGGTTATGAAAGTGAAACTAGTGATGTTTGAAAGACGAAAGTAAAATAAACAGAAAGCTGGAAACAAAAAACATTTACTTAACTCAACTCTTAAACAACTTTTCAAACTTAAAAGTTTTCTAAGATCTTTGAACAACAAACTCAAAGTAGGATTTCATTTGACTATGAGCTACTTATGATCTAAGTAAACTGTCAAGAACTTATGAAAGAAAATACTTTTCCCTGGTTACTAATGCAAAACAACACTTTTTAACCAAAGAAAGAAATAAAAGTTTTTTTTTTTTTTTATTTGAATTCTCACAAAGAAAAAAAGAAAAATATCAACATGTCAAACCCAAGAAAATCTCTGGCCTAAGCGTAGATCGCAAAGAGTCACTTTAAAAATCACACACAAGCAAATTAAAATTGGACTTTCACACTTGCCTAAAAACCCTATAAAAGAAAATTTTGAGGAAAACTTCTAAATGAAAAAAGAAAGCTATTGTTGTGATCAAACTTAATTTATTGACCGCTATGACAGAGACCCAAAAACCTGAGAGGTATAACTCTTGTCAAAGGAAAGGATAAATTCCTCACCTTCAACAAAAATTCTCTCCACAAGCACATTGTTAATAGTTTAACAACAAGCATGTGCACGCGAGCTGTGTAAATTCTGAGTGTATGTACACGCGTGCTGGCCTTATATAGGCCGCGTGTATATATGAAACTCTAAGACAAATGAAAATCCAAGCAAGCCAGCCTAGGCAGAGACTACTGGTACTAAGAACCAGAACCTCTTGAAGACTCAGATACTTACTTTAACAGAAAAAAGAAAACAATTCAAGGAAAACTTCATAGAACAAACCAATCCGAGGTGAAACCTAAGCTATAGACTGCAAACAACAAAGACTAGAAAGAGTTCCAGAAAATCCCTGAGAAGGACTAATTCTGACAGGGAAGAGGATGACTACCTCTCTAAAAGAAATTTTCTAGAATCATACACGCGACTGACACTTCCTCAACTAGCGTGTACACGCGGGCTGTGAGAATGTAGGGCGCGGGTACATGCGTGCAGACCTTACACAGGCCGCGTGTACCTCTGTGGGTCTCGGAAAAAAAACACAGTAAAGCAAAGAAATAGAGATAGATGGTATGGAAGACCGAAATCTCTGTAAGCTTAGACTTTTGAAAAAACTTTAAAAACAGGAAATGAAACCAGTTCTTAAAAATACCCAAAAAATATTCCCAGAAACCCTAGAGATCACCCTAGTATGGTCGCCAATTATATTGTGAGTGGGAAATCCCCCTATGGACTAGCACTTAGGGTTTTATTATGCATGCAAAAAAGACCTAAAGATTCCTACTTTCTACCGTCGTCCCTGACCTAATCCCCATTATTCTCAAGCAAATACATAGTTAAGAAGATCAAGTGAGCATACCTTATTTCGAGCATTTGATATCGATCCTTCTTCACGCTTGATCGCTCTTTGACTGCAGCTCTCCTCCCAAGGATAACCTGCATTCACATAAAACAAACAAAGAACTCCACATGCATTCGATATATAGATTAATGGGTTAGAGATTCAATCAATATGTATGCAATAAACCATGAAAACCTCATATGGTGGGACGGGAAAAGTACTTCTTTATTATTAACTTCAACAAATCAACTTAAAATGATGAATCTGGCCACTGCTCCACGAACCTGGTCCTGGGCTCCTCTTCAACTGTCCTCCAAATTCTTTGCTCTATATTTCACATTGCACAAGGATGTCTAAAGGGTTGGGACAAAGGGAATGCACAATCGGGTATAGTTTCTTTACTATGATTCTCCTCTTCCAAATGGGACCCTTACCCCTTCTTTTATAGGCTAGAAGAAGATAGGCATTTGGTCAAACCCTCAGCCACACATGGCTGGAATTTTTAGTTAACTCACCCAAAGTTGTGTGTTCCGTCAACAACTTTCCTTTTTTCGTGCTTTTGTAGGTACACACGGGCTGTTTTGGGTTAGTTAGCGTGTACACATGTGCAATAATGGAGCAGGGTGCGTGGGCCTTTATCAAAGGTGTTTTTAAGAAGAGTTGTTCAACAGTGTTATGGCAAAGAAGGAATCTGAGATGGCCTGATGCCAGGTAAGCATGTCTGGTG
Source organism: Picea abies (assembly GCA_900067695.1). NCBI lineage: Eukaryota > Viridiplantae > Streptophyta > Pinopsida > Pinales > Pinaceae > Picea > Picea abies. The sequence continues at coordinate 315 of CBVK0100894119.1, read as the reverse complement.
CAAATTAGGGTTATAACAATAGGGGGAGTCATTCTTCTTCCCATGAATCCAGGAGGAGAGATTTATCATATACAAAGATATTGAAAAAGAGACCTATACTCGGAGAAAGAGCACAGAGGCATAATTCCAAGGGGAACGATGGTCACAAGGGGAGCATGAGTGATATATCTTCAACATTACATCATAGTGATATCCCTTGTTTACGAAGGGAGAGATTATTCAGAGGAATATCAAAGGCATTCAAGCAGGGGGAGCAACCCCAAGGAGAGTTTGGCATGGATGATTTTAGGGGCTAAATTTCGCTCATGGGCTAAT
>CBVK0100894113.1:0-12224 GCA_900067695.1 Picea abies | reverse complement strand
CACATCCCCAACTTCCTCCAAGAATCTGGCCTCCAAAAATGCCCAATATCCCCCAAAAATGGAGAAAATCTGCTTAATATAGGCATAATTAAATTAAAAAAACCAATTCTGTTTTAAATAAAACCCACTTTATAGTGTTATTGGGCCTTAAGCCCCAAAATCTCGGGCGCGGCCCCCTTTACTCGGTCACATGGGATTTTGTTGGCTAAGCGCGATCCCATAGGCTACGTGCTAGCCCTTATATCTCGTACTAGCTCCCGGTTCCCTGGCCGATTCATATGGCCACGGGCTAAGTGGTTGACAACCTCCCGCGCCCTCGTCCGTGCAGCTCTGGGTCCCATGGCAATAGCATGTGCCCTCTTTTTTGATGTGGTCGAGCCTCGGGTCGTGTGGCATGTCCACCGGACCACGGGCCAAACATTACAACAATTTGCGCAATCGGTTATATGTAACAGTTCGGCGCTGAGGGCTGGGGCTAGGCCCCGACCCTTTTTCCAACGGTTTTAACACATTACAATTCAAATAAACTTTTGGTCGATAACCTAACAAGTCCTAACCATAGAGCAAGCGGTTAGCCCGACTTGGTCAGTTCACAAGCGGAGGGTAGGTCACCGGTTTGATCCCCGTGCATGCCAACAAAAATTCTACCATTGAAACCAACAACCAATAGTTGGGTGCCACGTGGCAGCCCAGGATTGGTCCATGTGGCACCCTTACCAACCAATGACAACATGCCACGTGTCGACCTGTGATTGGCCCACGTGCCCAAACCGTACTGCCACATCAACTTGCCACGTCATCTATCGTACCGCCACGTGTCACTGCCATACTGCCACCTGTCATCCCACGTGTCTGCCCCGTCAACGTGCCACGTCAAATGCTGACGTCATCCTACCACGTGTCACCCTATCAGTGGTGACACGTGTCACCTCCGTACTGGTCCAACTGTACCTCCAAACGACCAAATCTGCCTGACACATGTCGTGTCCTGGTGATGCCATGTGTCGTACTCTGGAACTGCCACGTCACTATATGGACATGCCATGTCAGCTGTACGATCATGCCACGTGGACTGTACGGATTGTACAGTCATCCCCATTTTTTGCCTGTTTGACTTTTCGGACAGAACGCGATATCTTCTCCATACGGACTTCGTTTGACGAAGTAAATATACCACCGGAATCAGGAAGATGAGATGGATGCAATGGCATAGGTTTCGTCGCATTCCAAGCACTTTCATTTTTGAGCATTTTTCAAGCCCTATCAGGCTTCTGGATCCGATTTCAGATCATCCACATTGATGGATCAACAAAGAGTGGGTTAGTTTGTTGCATGGGTGGGTAATTCATTTGATTTAGGTATTGCATTTGATTATAGGGAGGGTAATTCATTTGATTAAAAGAAGGATAGTTATTCCAATGATTAGAAGATGTAAATGGCATGTTAGGATTCATACCTTGTACCTGCAGTTTCCATTGCCTTCTCTGTGTCAGCAGATAGACGGCTTCATCTTCTTCATTAGTTGGTTGTAATGCTTCCTTGATTCCAGGTAGAGAAGGACATTGTTTAGTTTCATGATCTTTATCACAGATGGTGCAGATTGGATTTTTATCCAATGGGCATTCCCTTCATGGGTGCTTGTCTCTGCATTTAGAACAAAAGATGGACAGAGCTGCTTCTGCTTCAGCTTGCTTCTTTTGAATCTATAGGGTATCAATTTTTGAGGTGAAAGATCTTAACATTTCAGTTTTAAAACCTTCAAGTAAATTACCTATTTCGGCTCTTGTTGCTCCCCCACTGGCTGATTTTTGAATCTTGAGAATGTGGTATCCCTGCTATTTGATCTATTCCTTGAAGCTCCTCTAGAACATCTTTTACATAGGTTAACATTTTCATCGTATGATTCTTTAGATATGTCCCCTTTTCCAAGCATATTCAACATATCTAGACAGTCATCCCTTACTCCTTTTAATAATATTGTTTTAAAAATATCCTTACTTACATCGTGGTGATTGGATCTTTGTAGATTATACTGTAGCCTCTCTGCAAAGTCCTCCAGATTTTCATCCTCCTTCTGTATCATCTTAAATAGTTCTTCCCTTTTTTCTCTTGTTCAGAAATAGTCCTGGTATTTATGCAGGAATTTCTGTTTCATTTGGTCCCATGTTGTGATTACATTGCCTCCAAGGCTCATGAACCATCTTAGTGCATTTCCTTTCAATGTTGCTGGAAATAGCTTTAATTTTTGAGCATTGGAAATGTAATCATAACTTCTGCATAATATGTCAAAATCAAAAAGGAATTCATCAGGATCCTCTGAAGACAAACCATGAAAGTTAGGTAGTGCTGAGAGTGGAATGTTATTCATGGGGGCTACCCCTCTAGGAAGATCAATAGGAAATCCTAATGTGGAAAAAGAGTTTTCATCATTTACCTTTCTTTCAGAACCTGCCTGTTCTTCATGATGCAATTCTTCATTGTACTCATCCATGTTTTCTTTTGTTTTCTCCCCTGCTACACTTGCTATGTCCTCAATGTTTTCTATTGGTTTCTTGACTGTCTCAGGACTCCAAACCTCTTTCCCCGTCTCGAATTTTTCTTGAAATGAAGGTTGGGACTTAGGTTTTCGAGAGTTTGGTCGTTGAGCAGTAGATTCAGACTTTGATATAATCTCGTCAATATAAGTTTTTCTTCCTCCTCTTCCTCTTCCCCTGCCACCTATAGGGTCAGTGTCTTTGGGGTCTCCACATCCTCTCATGCAATCTTTGTATCTGAGAAATCATAAGTGCTTTTGAAATCTATAATTACCTTTCCCGGAAACGGTGCCAAAATGTTGGTCACTATAATTGCTTATTTAACTAAACAATCAAGTGCTACATAAATTGTCAACCCAAGGAAGTCTGTTTATTTCAAAGGTAATCACGCACTGTATATTCTCAATCTCAAAAGAAACCTAGAGTTGTAGTAAAAACACATTAATCACACTTTGCTTTGAACAAACTGAAGTTCTACTTTGAATTATAGGAAATCAACCTACCTATTTTAGAGTTCAAGTTCAAAGAAAGAATTATCTAAAGAATCTTGGATTACATTTAAGAAAATAACAACAAGATGATACAACAGGAAAGAACAAATATTCTGTAATAGGGAATAGGACCCTATTCCCCAAGAAGGAATCTTCAACCCCTATTTCCGATCACCACACTTTTATGAACTCATTGCTAACTGAAATGATTGACACACACTGAAGGCTAACTAACTCTTTAACAGAGAATCGGGACCCTATTCCTAAGCAGGAATATTCAACACCTGTTTCTGATCATCACAGTTTCATAGACTCATTGCTAATTGAATTGATTGATGCACACTAAAGACTAATTATTTCTTGACAGAGAACAGGACCTTATTCCCCAAACAGGAATCTTCAGCACCTGTTTCTGATCATCACAGTTTCATAGACTCATTGCTAATTGAATTGATTGACGCACACTGAATACTAACTATCTCTTGACAAAGAACATGACCCTATTCCCCAAGCTGGAATCTTCAGCACCTGTTTGTGATCATCACAGTTTCATAAATTCACCAAACATGAATGCCAACTAGAATGATTAACAATTACCCAAGCATGAATCATATGAAAACAATGTAACAACCAACAAAGCAGAGTTTCAACAAAACAGAGTTCAGTAAAGTAGTGTTTCAGCAAAACAAAATTTAATCAAGGCATGAACAGAAATAACATTAACACTCTACAGAACTAACGGGTGAATCTTGTGAAGAAGGTGGGCCCTCCCTTCTCACAAGATTCCCCTGAAACGAAAGGAACCAAAGAGAAATACCCAGAATAATATTTTATTCATCTGTCAACTATGTTACATTACAATCTGAAGTAAAAACATGTCCCTCTCTATAAATCCTTTCTTAGTTAAAAGAAGGTCCTATCTAATGCTTATTTCCTCTTATTTAAAGAGGAGAATCCTCTCGATACAATTTGATCATCAAATTACATGTGTATATCTGAATCCTATTCTTAGTCAGATCAGATTTCTATACAGGAATAGGATATCCTGGTCTCCCATAATAGAATTCTATTACAATGGTTGAAAGGGTGTTGAGTGAGGTGTTGCTGTTGTGGCTGGAGTAACAACTTCTTTATTTATCTTCTTGTTACTGCTATTGTATGCTATTTCAGCATCACAAATCATAGGATGTTTCAACAATGGGATTTTCATTCTGACTGTTTCATCACGTGGTCTCACGCAACAACAATGGTTAATTCTGGCTCAAGGTATGGTTTTTGTGGTCGGTGTAACAACTTTGTGTTGCAATTTTAGCATCGTAGACCACAAAGAGTGTAGCAGTTGAGTTGTTGTTTCAACATCGTAGACCACAGAGAGTGTAACAACTTCTTCTTGTGTGAGTTGTTGTTCCAGCATCATAGACCATGGAGAGTATAGCAACTTCTTCTATGTGAGTTGTTGTTTCAACATCACAGACCACAGACTATTTCAGCCACAGGGTTTGCGTGCTTTAACTATTTCAACAATAGGCCTCAATGCTAATCTGCAGTTCGAACTGTTTCAACACTTATATATTTCTGATCAATGGTTAAGTACAAGAGTAATGTAAAATTATATGCAAAACAGATTAAACATATAGTAAAGAGGAGAGATGTTGTATACCTTTGGAGAGATAGGGTAAGGTGATAATATAAGTTTAAATGTGAGTGGAAAAAGGGTGTAATGGTAGCAAAAGGTGTGAGCAAAAATGTATATTGTAGGGTCCTAACATCCCCCCGAACTTAAAATGTTGCATGTCCTCAGACAACTTCAATCTGAGTCAGAATCTGGATACCGACTCTGAGTGTGCAAGTTACTTAAGCAGTAGCTGTGGAAGGTGTTGTCTATTGGAGCTCTGAATCCTTGAACGCATTGTAGCCTTTGCCAAGCTGATGTTTCTACCTTTTTGGGCAACTTATAATGAACTTGATATTTCTCTGCTGGCATCCACAGGATAGGAAAATGAAACTGATAACCTATCCAGCTTTCAGCACATTGCTGAACACACTTGTTGTAGATAGGTACCCTGGAGATTGCCATCTCAAGATTAGTGGGGCTGAAGGGATTGTGTTCCTGTCTTTTCTCAGTATATTGTTGCCAAAACATGTTATTTTCTTGTAGGGAAACAATCTTTGTGGATTTAATGAACTGTTGACAATCCTAAAGCACTGTTGTCTGTAGTTGCTGAATGTGTTGAGTCATCCCTAGTTTCTTCAAGAACTGATAATACTCTGTAACAAAGGTGGCAATATTTTGTGGTTCTGGCCATATCCAGAGAAGGCGGTTATCCTCATTATGCTTGGCAGTTAGGAAGTCATCCTGCCATATAATCTGATTGTTAAGTAAGGAGGTGAGTGCCCTAATTTGGATGTCACCGAAAAGAGGGTTAAGGTTAAGCTGTCGGTTCTCATGGATGGCCTCATTATGAAAATATACCTCACAGAGGAGGTGTTGATCCATAGTAGAGGCTTCTGCAAAGGTTTTAAAAAAATCTGCTGAATTTAACACTGCATGAGGTCTGCCTTATTTGATTGATTTGATCTGAAACCATGTAAGTCGTTCCATGAGGAACATAGAGTAATTGCAGGATGGTTTCCTTGCAGCCAACAAATTTTGTGCTAAGTCAAATATCAGGAGCAATCTGCCTTTTAGCTCTTTATTCTGTTTCTTATAGGCACAAGATTCCTTACGTGTTTGCTCCAAAGCTTCCCATTTTGAATAGATATGGTTTATTCAGATTCGTCTGTGTTGCTACAGGCTTTTGGCTTGTGTAACAACAAACTCTTTCTTCCATTTGTCTATTATTGCTTGCTCATCCCATGGCTGAGTTTGTGTTTCAACGTTGTAAGTAGTAGGCTGAGGTAGGGTCTGAGTGGCTTGTTCCATAAAGGTGTGGGTATTGATCTGGCTATGAGGGGCAGATTCATCAATAGGAAATGTTTGTACAGCTTTATTAACAAAAATAGGGGCTTCAGTTTTGACAATTGTTGTAGGCTAGGGTTTAGTTTTAATTTTGGAGGGTCCTTCTAGTTCTTGTGTAACAACAGGGTGTTCTTCTTTGACTGCAAAATTCGTAGGTGCAGGGGAAGCTCCTAGCATTGGAATTTGAATTACTTTGTAGCCTGCTTGATAGTATATGTCCCCACATTGACTGCACATATATTCTCTACACATATTCTTAGCTGTAGTTCCCTCTGACATGATTGCTATGTGAGCTAGGGTGTACAATTTAAGTTCCTTCTCATAGGATTCCTTTGCCATGGCTAGCTCTTGCTTGTAGGCTTCCAGTTCATACCTTAGGAACTCATTTTCTTGTAGGATAGAGGACATTGTTGGTTCTGGTTGAGGGGTGACTGGTTCTTGTGTAGCAGTCACAGTCGCACTAGATGGTTCTTTTGGAGCAACTACAGGATCAACAACTGATTCTTGTGTTCCAGCTTCTTGATGTAAAGAGAGTGATTTTGCAGCACCCTGGGCTTCTGATTCCTGTGTCTCAATAACAATATCAACAGCTGGTTCTTGTGTTTCAGCTGTAGCTGGTTCTTGTGTGACAGCTATAGCTTGTTCTTGTGTTTCAGCTACTGAATGAGTATTTGATTCTTGTGTTTCAGCTACTGAATGAGTAGCTGGTTCTTGTGTTTCATCTACTAAATGAGTAGCTGGTTCTTGTGTTTCAGCTACTAAATGAGTAGCTAGTTCTTGTGTTTCAGATACTAAATGAGTAGTTGGTTCTTGTGTTTCAGCTACTAAATTTGAAACGAATGATGTCGCAACATATTGGGCCTCTGGTTCTTGTGTTTCAGTGCCTGTGGGTGGAATAGGTAAAGATTACAGAATTTGGGAGGTTGAAGGTGTACGGGGTTGTAACCGGATGGGTTGGAGGTTTAGGGCAGTGGCAATAGTGGCTGCTCTTGTTGAGGCCCTTGTTCATTTTCTCTGTAAAAAGGGCGTAAAGAAAGGAATTTTATTTCATTTGCGTGGGGGCTCTTCCTCAATGATGGCACAGGGAGAATTGTCTGGTTCAGAATCGTCGCTAAGGATATGAAAGACAAGAGTGGATGATTCTGGTAAAATGTGGGGTGGGCTTGGTATGGTAGGGGAGTTAATTGGGTTGATTGGGTCTGTAGACAGACTGTTAGGTACTTCCGGAGGCTCTGGAGGGTTTTGTGGTTGCTGTTGCTTAAGATTTTCAGGAGTTTCAACAACTTCTTGGGGGTCTATGGGTGGGTTGTTTAGTGGGGTGTTTTGTTGGGAAAAACCCTTTTGGATAAGAAGTTGAGTGAGACGATGATGGGTGAGGGAAAGGGCAAAATTTTTAGCCTTTTTACAGTAGTGCGACATATTTTGAAGACATCTGAGCAGATAATAAGGGATGTTTATCAATCTAGCATGTCGTAAATGAGACAATAGGAAAAAATCATACTGGTAGACTACCTGGTATCGACCTTCACAAGTAAGGTAGTGTTTGACAAATTTTGCGACTTTCGGCCATGGAGGTAGCAACAAGCTCAGTCGGACACCCTGACCTTTAGGTTCAATTTGTTCCCATGGTAAGAAGAAATCCTGCTGGGCATTAAGAATGATATGTTTGCGGCTGAACCAGTGGATGCCATTGGTAGGCAGACTCGAAACCTACGCTATATCCTCCTCTATAACTGGGATCCAAACCCATTGAACAATGGAATGATCTTCCTGAAGATTTTGAGCAAATTGAGGAACTTGTTGTAGCTCAAATCCTTGGAGCCTCTGAAAATATCCGAGCCATCCTGCCTGCAGAAATATTTGATAAACTTCTGGATATAGTTCTAACAGGGCTGTCGTGGCGGGTTCGTGCCATATAACAGGGCCTCCCATAGGTAACCGTTCAGTAAAATGCACCGACAGAGAGTCGAGTAACTGCTTCTGTTCATAGTGAGTTTTTCGGGTGAAGGCATGCAAATGGTAGTGAAACAACGAAAGGATGGTGAAGAAAAAGAATGGCGGTGCTAGATTCATGTGAAATGATGGTATAGGATTTTGATATTTCCCCCCCTTCAAGTATGACTGACATAATGATTTTACATGAGTTGTAATTATGAGTTGGGATATTCTCATTAACTATAGTTCAATTGTGTTTACATATAAAATTTACATACCTCATCTTTTACCTTTTGATTCGTACTTCAAACAAAATATAGTGCATGTCCATAATACTTCTGCAATAGTTGTGGTGGAGACATTTGATTTGTTAGAGGAATTGTATCAAGGATTTATTTACTGGAAGGACAAAATGTAGTCTGAGAGCGCAAAAGCTTATTGACAGAGAATGCTGAAAATTTGGTGTTTCAGCAACAGGGAAAGAATAGAGAAATGTTTGCTGAAGAGTGATGTTGCAGAAACTGCTGAGGAAGTGGTGTTTCATCCATATAAAGAAGTGTGAAAAATTGCTGAACGGTGGTGTTTCGGCAATGGGAAAGTGTGAAAAATTGTTGAACAATGGTGTTTCGGCAATGGGAAATTGTGGAGAATTGTTGATCAGTGGTGTTTTAGCAATGGGAGAAAAATGTGAAAAATTGCTGAACAGTGGTGTTTCGGCAATGGGAAAATTGGCGAATTGCGAAACAATGGTGTTTCAGCAGTGGGGAAAATGTGGAGAATTGCGAAACAGTGGTGTTTCGGCAATGGGAAAGTGTGAAAAATTGCGGAACAATGGTGTTTTGGCAATGGGAAATTGTGGAGAATTGCGGAACAATGGTGTTTCAGCAATGGGGAAAATGTAGAAAATTGTTGAACAATGGTGTTTCAGTAATGGGGAAGCTTGGCTCTTCTTGAAGCAAGATTTTCCTTCCTTGGTAGACCTTTTCTTTCATCGAGAATCTACAAAAATCAATTGTAACATGCCATTTATGGATAGGGATTATTAGTAGACAAAATCTAATCTAATCTAATACTAAGGAAATTAATTTCAAAAAGAATTAATTGCAATGAGGGGTAAGAGCCCCCTCTAAAAAGAGGTAATGAGAGTCTGCCACACATGTGGCCTTAAAATATTCTTTGGAAATAAGGTGCTGGTACAGACAGAGCCGATGACCGTTTACAAGTAACGATGTTTTAGAGTCATTGATTGTGAGGAGCCTTACTATTCCATTGGGGAAAACAATGTCTACTTCATAAGGTCCAAGACATCTTGTACGTAGTTTCCCTTGAAATTATTTGAACCAAGAGTCATACAATAGGGCCCAATTACCCTTTTGGAATTGCTTATTCTTAATAGTTTTGTCATGCCATTTTGATCTTTGCTGTTGAATCATAGTTGTCTGATTAATGACATCTAATCTTTTTTCATCCAGTTCATTAAGGTTCTGCAACCTGGCTGTTTGTGCATCGGTCAAATCAAGGTTGAAAACTAAAGAAGTCCTTAAGGTTTTGATTTCAAATTCCACAGGAAAGACGCCACTTTTTCCATAAACTAATTCATAGGGAGAGAATCCTGTCGTATTTCTACAGATAGTTCTGTAGGCCCATAATGCTTCAGGGAGTCTTTGAGACCAATCCTTTCTTTTTTCCTTCACTGTTTTTGTGAGAATGGCTTCTATTACTTTATTTGTGTTTTCCACCTGTCCATTTTCTTGGGGGTGGTATGTTGTAGTAATTCTATGTTGAATATGATATTTTTGAAGGGTGGCTTTAAAACCATGAGAAGTGAAAGGAGGTCCTCCATCTGTGACTAATTCTCTCGGCACTCCAAATCTGATGAATATGTCTTCAAATAGGAAATCTAGAACTACTTCTTCAATTGCTCTATGGAGTGCTTTAGCTTCCACCCATTTCGTCATATAGTCTGTGTAGACCACTATGTAAACTTTTTGATTGGATGGGGGGTTAATGGGTCCTACAAAGTCTAAGGCCCATCTTTCAAATGGTTCAAGTACTATCTGAGGGTTTAATGGCATTTCATATCTATGATTAGGTTGGCCCATTCTTTGACAGCTATCATAGGCCTAGACATATCTCTTTGCATCTTTAAAGAGTGAGGGCCAATAATACCCCATCCTGAGAATTTTATGTGTTGTTCTTTTATCAGCAAAATGCCCTCCACAAGGGCCATCATGACAAGATTTTAGTAGATCATAAACCTCATCTTCTCTAATGCACCTTCGGATTTATTGATCAATTCCTGTATGGAAAATACACCCACTTATCCAACTATACCGACCACTTTGTTGAATGATTCTTCTTTTCTCTTGGTGGGATAGGTGTGGTGGTAGCTTCCCTACAACCAAGTAGTTAGCGATGTATGCATACCAAGGTGAGTGAGCAGTTACTGCAAATAGATATTCATAAGGAAAGGAATCATCTACTGGTGTATCATCATCAGGTGTTAACCGAGAAAGGAAATCAACAACTACATTTTCTTTTCCTGGTCTATGTACAATTGTTATATCAAATTCTTGTAATAATAGTAACCATCTAGTGACTCTAGCATTTGTGATAGCTTTTCTCATTAGATATTTGATAGCTGAGTGATCAGTATGGACAAGAGTGGAGTAGCCAGTGATGTAATGTTGAAATTTATTAATATCATAGATAAATGCTAAGAATTCCTTTTCGGTAACTATATAGTTAAGTTCAACATGAGTCATATTCTTGCTAATGAAGTAAATAGCATAAGGGAGATGATTTTATTCTTGTCTCAAGACAAATCCTATTGCAGTATCTAAAGCATCAACGGATATATGAAAGGGAAGTGTCCAATCATGTCCTCTAAGAATAGGAGTTGTAGATAACTGATGTTTAAGTGTATTAAATGCTTCCTGGTAAGAATTAGTCCATTTGAATTCAACATTTTTCATTAGTAACACAAACAGGGGAGAAGCTATTTTGGATTTTTTTTTGATAAATCTTCTGTAGTATCCAACATGTCCTAGAAAAATTCTTACCTCTGTTTGGGTTTTGGGAGTAGGAAGATCTTTAATGACTTGTATCTTGGATGGATCTACCTGAATTCCTTGAGATGAGATAAAATGTCCAAGCACTATTCCTTCACTAATCATCATATGACATTTTTCTATACTTAAGGAGAGGTGGGCTTGTATACATTGTTTAAGTACTTTCTCAAGGTTTTGTAGTGCTTCCTGAAAAGAAACACCATAAGGGGTAAAATCATCCATAAAAATTTCCATAGAGTCATTAAGCATATCATAAAATATTCCTATAACTGCTCTTTGAAAGGTTGTTGTTGCATTACATAGTCCAAATGGTAGAACTCTATAAGAAAAAGTTCCCCAAGGGCTGATAAAAGTGGTTTTGTCTTGGTCTTGAGGTGCAATTTTGATCTAATTATACCCACTGAAACCATATAAAAGGAGAAAAATTTCTTCCCTGACAAACTGTCTAACACCTGATCAATGAATGGTAATGTAAAGTGATCCTTTTGAGTAGCTTTATTTAAGGCTCTATAGTCCACACATACTCTCCATTTCCCATTTTTCTTAGGAACTATTACCATCGGGGAAATCCATTCACTGTCTGATATAGGATATATAAACCCTACGTTCAACAATTTTTGAAGTTCTTCTTTAAGGATTTCTCTTAAATTAGGGTTCATTCGTCGTTGAGATTGGCAGATCAGTCGACAATCTTCCTTGATATATATGCGATGAGTACATAATTCGGGAGAGATTCCTTTCATATCTGTATAATCCCATGCGAATGCTTCTTTATGTTCAAGAAGTAACTTCATTAATTGTTTTGATTCAACATCCTTTAGGTTAGGGTTTATGTTCAGTGTTTTTCTAGGTTCAATTTGTACTGGTATGCTTTTAGAAGAGATGGTGGCAGATGTTTGAGGTGGGTTTTTAGAATTAAGTTTTTCTTGATTATCTGACTCCAACAGTGCAACTAGTTGGTTATGAGTTTTTGGAGTCACAGAGGAGGGTTCACAAATAAAATTATTAATTACTTCATCCTCAGTGGCATCTTTAAGGCTTAAGGCTTGTCCGATAGTCAAGATGGGTTGAGTGAGTTGATCATCAAAGTCTACCCATACAGAATTATCATTATTAATCAAGGGTGTAGCGTGAGGGTAGAGGGTAAGCTGTTTGGTTTCATAACCATTGGAAATTTTCATTGATCCTGATCTACAACTGATAAAAGCATCTGTTGTGGCTAACCAAGGCCTGC
>CBVK0100894110.1:0-13251 GCA_900067695.1 Picea abies | reverse complement strand
AAAATGGCGAAAACGCCTACATATACTAAGAACAATCAACAGCAACGGAATCAAGACAATGCATTGAAAGCTTTGCATCTGCATGGCTTCTGACAGTCAACCTCTGAAGGGTCGTGCAACTTAAGTCAAATGCAATCTGATTCTTTGACAGTTCCAACAGCAAATCGACGTGCCTTTAATTCATGGCCATGCTTTCCCATTATGGCGGAGGCGATATCTAACCACCACCAACTGCTTCAATAACTGCTTCACCGAGATCGAGAATAGCTCGGCCAACTCGGCACCTTCAGGACGTGGAGGACCTCACATGCCGGCACCTGGAATAACTGACTGGCTCAAAGGATATGCGTGGCGGCCAGCATGGAAGGTGGGGGGTATGGGAATGGAGTGATGGGGCTGAAACTGTGAGGACACGAAAGGAGTGGCGAGACGTGAGAAGGGTTTCAGGGGAGACACATGGCAAAAGACGATACGCGGAGGAGGCAGGGAAGCAGATGTGATGGACACCTTTTAGTGGGAGGCTGACGTGGAGGGAAGGAGACATGGGGTAGGTGGTGTGGATGATGAGAAGGAAGGAATGCCACGCGGACCATAGAGGGGAGGTGTATCTGGAAGGTGTCACGGTGGGAAAAGGTCCCATGCAGGCCTAAACACAGAGCCGATGAGGATGATGTGGATCGCGCGAGCACTGTTGATCCAGGTGTGCTGATCTGGGCCGTTGGAAAGCTGCGTCTGCGATTCCGGACCCCCCCCTCCGCTTAAAGGTAGAAAGGCAAGGGGTCCGGAATGGTCTTCATCGCCGTTGATCCAGGTGCGCTGATCTAGACCATTGGAGAGGTGCGCCCCCAATTTCGGACCCCCCCCGCTTAAAGGTAGAATGGTAGGGGGGGTCTGGAATTCAATATGCGCCGTTGATCCGGGTGCACGAATCGCAACCGCTAGATCTTGCGCATTATTACCCAAAACTTAGGACAAGCGGGTTTTTAACCCAAACTTTTGCGTTCTAGCCCCCCTTACAAGAAATATCGCTAACAGATTCTTCATCCATTTTTGTTAGTCCAAACATCTTTTCTATGCATGGGTATACCATATCTTTCACGATTCTTATCAGATCTATTCATATCAAACCTTCTTTAATCTATTAGTGCCCTAGTTTTTAAGCTAGGACAAAATCTATTAATCATACCTATATCCATTCTCTAGAAACGAAAAAATTTCACTTATCTTACTTTTGCAGGGCACAAAGATTTCAGATCTAAAACTTTTTAACTATTCTTACCTTTATCAGAGCACAGAGCTTACAAATCTTACCTCTTTTATTCTTACCTTTCTTAGAGTGCCAAGCATTCAGATCTCGCCTCTTTGCCTCATATATGATCTTCTTTCTTTAGATCGGGTTTCTTTCTTTCATATTTGACTTTCTTTCTTTAGCACAGAGTTTTATAAGTCAAGTAGAATACTGCGCGCTAGGGAATAGATCTACTCACAGAGATTTCACAGTTTCAGGGTGGATCTTTTCACAAAGCTTCGTCTTCCTCAGTTCCCAACAATCAAAGTTGCATGTCCTGGAAAAAAAACCATTTGTTGGCACATGGGAGACCCATGGTTTAGCGCTACAACAACATAACAACAAAACCCTAACTACCAACCCTTTCAGAAACACCTGCGAAGCAGATGAAGTCTCACACGAGGTAGAGGCAGGGGTGGTTGTAAGACTCAAGTGTCTGCAACCTTAGCTGGGACACAGATCTATGATTATAAGACTTAATAAATCTCTTATCACCATCAGTTTCCTAATATGTAATCACTATTCACTTCGCTGATACAACAGAGCTTCACAGTATTCACACCAATCTATGTATTCAAGCACTTAACATATACAAATGGATCAGAATGAGCATATCAAGTAGTAAGAATGACTATCTAGACGAGATCTAACATTCTCACATATGATAAGCAAAAATCAAGTAGATCTATCTAACTATATCGAAGCACTTAGAAAAAGAATATGTAAACTCATTAAGACAAGCACAAAGCATCATAACATAGTGTTTACGTGGTTCACCCCTCTCCTAGGGCTATGCCCACCAACTCTTCTTCTTTATATTCTTTGGTCAATAGGTTACAAGCATAGAGACATCAAAACCCTTACTCCGCATAGGACAGAAGATCTACGCAGCTCGCTAGACCCTTCTTCCTTGCACTACAACACAAGGCCTTCTAGAGTCTCTCATAGGGACTTGCACTCAGCTCTGCAAGTCTCACACAAAATGCACAAAGCATTGATCACACAAATTCAACTCTTGGAACTTAGTCTACATCACATAGATATATCATCCACTACTTCTCTATATGGCCTAGACATCTATATATACATACAAACTAGGCCTAAACATGGGTAAACCCATGGGCCAACATCCCAATCCCGTTACATAATCTCCAAAACCCAAAAAGGACCCAAAAGTGGGCCGAGATCCCGTGATCTCTGCTTCTTCTTGCACTCCTCCTTTGACAGGCTGTCAAAGTCCCAAAATAGGTCAACATGACCAAGAAACTCCCAAAACTTGGTCAAGGGCCAACATAGGCCTACCTTAAACTCCATGTCCAGTGTCGATCCATTTGCGCTTGGTTGTTTCCCGACTACAAATCTCCTCCCAAGGTTGACCTGCATTCATCAAAAGATAAACAAGAGACTACAAGCATGCATTCTACATATGGATTAGTGGGTTAGACATCATAAACAAGAAAAGTAAACATATCATATAAGTTTAAAACATCATTTGGTGGGATGGAAAAATTACTTCTTTATATTAATCTCACAAAAAGTCACTTACAACATGATACTGACATTGCTCCTCGAACTTGGTCTTGGGATCCTCTTCACCATGCACCAACTGCTTCCATGTCTTCTTCTCCTCTTTAGTTCTCTCTTAGGGAAATGGTAAAGGGATTTGCAATTGGGGCAAAGGGGGATTGATAAAATGGGTAGAGTTTCTTTGCTCTCGTGCTTCTTCTTGCAATGGGACCCCAACCCCTTCTTTTATATCACAAAAGGGATAGTAACGGTTGGGGTGACTAGATATTGGCAGTCAAACAATTAATTAATGGCCCAAAAACCAATATCCTATGCAATTTTCCACTTTTTGCGATATTTTGTGAGTGTACGCAGGCTGTAGTGGGTCAATAGGTGTGTGTACGTGGGTAGTAGTGGTGCAGGGCATGTGCACCTTCAAAACAATGGTTTTTTGAAGAGCTTGTTCAATGATGGACTGACAAAGATAACAAGTTAGATGGACTGATGCTAGGTATGCATGTCTGGTGCAATTTAGGGTTATAATAGGAAGGTCCATTTATGGAATTAGAGGCACTTTATGCACCAATTAAGGTCAAGAAAGTCAACATTGGGACAAAAGAAAACCATAGAATGGAAAGCATTGGAGACTACTGGGATGAGCAGACACTAGAAAGGATAACATAATTACTGTGTGAATATAGTGACGTTTTTCCAACAACCTTTACAGAGATGAAAGGAATAGAAGGTGAGCCAGGAGAGATGAAAATACCCCTAAAAGCAGATGCTAGACCTATCAGACAGAGACCTTACATGATTAATCTAGTGTATAAGAAAAAAGTGAAAGAAAAAATTGATCGAATGCTAGAATCTAGTATCATAGAGCTAGTGGAAGAATTTGAATGGATCAATCCCATGGTGGTCCATAAAAGGAAACAAGGGGGAATAATAATTTGTGTAGATATAAGGAAATTGAATTATTCATGTTTACATGATCCTGTCCCTATGTTACACATCAAAATTACTCACTTCAATGATGACCTACTGTCATCATTACAAGTGTTGCAAGTGTCGCACTTTGGCCACAAATGTCACAAGTGTCGCAAATATCATACTATCATCTTGCCTATGTCGTATCTCGAATGACATCACAAGAACACTTGAGACATCCTCATAGACTGGTTAAAAGAAGGATATGTCATTTTATGAAGAGTACAAATCTTTTTCCTTGAGAAACACCACTTGAAAATCATTTTTGAAGGGCAACACTCCCCTACCCACTAGCAGGGAGTGTTAGCACTCCTTGCCTTCCTTTGGGGGAGCGTTGCAGTGTTCTATGCACCATTCCAGGGGAGCATTGTGCTGTTGAGGAAATCAGGGGAAGATCCCCCTTATCTCTGAAGTCAATTTGATTTGAATATGAGGTCAAGGCTAGATCTTAGGGAGGATCCACAACTGATGGAGAAATATCCTCAACCTATCCCAAGAATCTCTAAGGTGGTTAGGCCTCTGAAAGCCTATATAAGGAGGCCTCCTCATGGCGAAAGGGGGAGACATTGAAGGCATCAAATTTATGATCTCATAAGGGAGAATAATCAGTGAAATTATAGTCATTCTGATCATGGAACTTTTGAGCAAGGGTTTGGACAAAGAGAGCTTGGTGAGGCTGCTGCATCTGCATCTACAGTTGTAAGCACTTTCCTTTGTTTCCATTAATATATATGTATGTTCTTGACATGTTTCCTTGAAGTTTTTGTTTGTTTCATGAACTTGTTTCTTTTGATAGATCTATTTTGAAGCTAATCATGGTAGAATAGGAAGTATGTTTTGTCGTTGCTGCTCATTGGATTGCAGGACCTTCTGAAGAGCTTGGAGATCAAGATCAGCCTAGATTGAGTAAGGACAAATGTCGTTAAAGGTACTATTATCACACTATGTTGCCTTGGGTCTTTAGCCTTTAGTTTCATCTTTTCCTAAGCCTTTAGATTTTAATTTTTTGATTTATCCTCTTAAAATTTTGTTTGCTTAGATTCCCTTAATAAATAAAGGCTTAAGTCATGACTTATGTTTTGATCCTCACACAAATATTTGACTCGGGACCATTTTTTGTGAACTATATTTTGATCCCCTCCATGACTTGACACTAGGATCGACTCACTCCACGATTAACTTGACTTGAATTACCACTTTCCTCACTCATGCCCTCGTAACCTTTCCTTGTAGTCCCTTTTGTACTCTACTTATTGGTCAAATCATTTTTTGAATTGGAGCGCTGCCAACTCATCAGGAGTTTCCATAGCACACTCCCCGTCCGTCATATTCTACCATGATTTGTGGGTATGACACTGATGTCATCTCTTCCTTGTTTTTAGTGCCAGGAGTAGTTAAAACATGCTTTCAATTTTTCATATTTATGAGCTATGATAACGGTTTTTGGATTCTTAAAAAACTCAAAATTATTGTGCTGCACAAACTACCAGTTCCAACCAGTTGGTAGCAACACTACTAGATCTAACGCTGAGGTGGATTTGGAGGCCAAGTTGCTCGTGATTTTTTCGTGAGATTTTTATAAGGCCTCGAACTGTCTATATTCCACAGGTATTCTACATTTTCCTCCTCTGCACATCAATTTCAAGGAGATTTAGCACTCAGATTTTGGTAGTTGTCTTGCCTACAGAGATGGAGGAGAAGCTTTCCTCACACCTTCCTATCAATTTTTCCCTCCATTCAAACCTGCAAATCTCACCACCTGTCTATTTATTTTGATACATCTTCCCACCATTGTCACCAAGCTCACAGTATCCAAGCAGGTCTTATCCTCTGCATGCGTAATGAACTACCTAAAGAGGCTACTCAAACTACATTGTTTCTCCTCTGCCTCCTCTGATAGTTGAGTCAGGTTGTTTCAACCTAGTTTTCAAAAACCATTACAAGGTATTCCTCTCATCATATTTTTATCAGTGTTCATACTTGCACACATTCAAGGGAGGGGTTTCTACAACCAATTTTAGCTACCTAGCAACCAGTCTGGTTTAAGGGAAATTCTTGTAAAGGGGTAGCCTTGTCCATTTGAGATTTGACTCTTTAATCCTGCTGGTTATCACCACTCCATAGCCCTAAAATATCTTATCCTAAACTATGGAGACTCCTTAGATGAAGAATTCACACAAAGGAGGTAAGGTGGTTAGGACTGAGCTTGTAAACATGCATCTATTCGAGGTAGAGCCCATGGTCAGAGAATTTTTTCAAAGGGTGGGATCCTCTCTTTCTACCAAAATATGCAAAGAGGTCATCTTGAGGTGACAAGGCAGTTTGCCTTACATATTGATGGCCTGAATACCAAGGTAGGGGACCTAGAATTTGAGGTGTCTGAGACCTCTATTTTTGCTACTACATGAATCCCTATCACAAGTGAGAGATGGTTTAAAGCCATGGCCTTAGATGTATCCTATGCCAAAGTTTTCCTTAAGCCTGAACATCAAGATGATAAACTGTCTAAAGGTGTGCCAAGGAATCATCTGATTGAGCAGTTCACCAAGATATTGAGGATCATTAAGAGGTACTTTACATGTGAAGGGAGGTTCAATACACTATACCAATACCATATAAGGCTCTACTGCATTTTACTGGAAAAATTGAAATGAACATTCCCTACTATTTGCTAAGGAGCATAGGCAATATGTCTGATAGATTTAAGATGAAAAAACTCATGGATGGCTAAAACCACACTCTTGACCTAGCAAGGTTTGCAGCAAGAAAGGCCCACCCTCTCCATAGGCATCTCAAAAAACTTTATAGGTAGAACAAAGACTTTCAGTCTCATAACAGAAAGCTAAAAGAAGACTTGAAATATTTCCAAGATGAAATGGCTCAAAGGAGATTGCATGTATTGGTTGAAGCTGCTATTGAAAAGGAGAAACCAACAGCCAAGGAGAGCATAGCTCTAGTGAAGAAGCCTTCCACTTCTAAAGGGAAGAATCCTATTTTGCCAAAGGGAGGTCCTCCTTCTCTAAGAAGGAGTGTCAGGTTAATGAAGTAATTGGTGAAATGTGAGCTCCATTTTTTGAAGATGGTCCCTTTTTGCAAAGATAAACAATTGATGAAACCCTACATCTGCCACCTATACAGGCTTCTAGTACTTACTGTTCAGAGTTTTGGGTTTTCACAAAGAATTAATCCCTTCAAAATTAGTAGCATAGACATTCCATAGTGCTATGGCACTACAAAATAGTCTTTTTTATTTTTATTTTCAACCAATCTGCTACCTATAACACTACCAGATCGCCTATGACTAATGGCACTGCTAATACCCTAGGTTGCTACCCATTCTGCACATGTTCAAGTGAAGGTGCTGCGAATTATGATGGCGCTACTGAAAGTTTGATAGGATACACAGGCGTGCGCTAATGAAATTCTAGCAGAGACCAAATTCTACATAGAGACACACTAGGATGGCACTACCAAAATTCGCTACCGAAATTTTGGCAGAGATTGAGTTTTTCACAGAAGACACGAAGGCTTGGCACTACCTTTTCTACTTGCCTATTTTTGAGTTTGAGCTATAGAATCACAGGAAATTTGGTAAAGGTGCTACCAAGTGCGCTACTCAGAGTGCTACCAAATGATGCTACCAACAGATACCAAGAATCAAGGAGAGTTGAGATAGCATCTTTATGAATGGCTGATGAGGTGGAAGATTGTAGAGACAACAACTGGTAGCATGATGACAACTACATGCCCCTGAAGGACAATTGGCAAGAAAAGAGTTGCACATCAAAGGGAGATCAACTCAGTTCAAATATTAGTTGGATCAGTGACCAACATTTTCCCATTTTATAGCATTAGTTGTTAGTAAAGTTGTTAGAGGGAATAACTTCTTAAAGATTTTCATGGGAAGAAGGCCAACTCACATGTCCAACTGTTGCCTCCTCTTTTGTTATAAATAGATAGATGAAATTCTTTAGTAGGTTCGAATGGTTGATCTAGGCTCCATTATACTGTAATATATTGATGAAGTTACTGTGAACTGGTTATGTACTTGATTTGAGACATCTTGGTTAATAGAAATAAGCTTCTTATTCCAACTTATTTGCTTCCGATGCTAAATTGTTCATGATTTGAATGATTCACATGAATTTTTGTGGTGATATTATGATGTATGTTTGATTATAATATTATTATGATGTTTCTTTAGTGTCCTTAAACTTTGAACTCAAGAAGATCCCGTGTTAATACTTTTTCTTCCTTAACTTGTCTGTAGACCTGATGTTTACAACAACCTCTACATCCCTCTCACTAAAGTCTTCACTCTGTTCACATTTACTCCCACTTAATGATTGAAGTTAGCCAAGACCTTGATTTCTCATGCATGCTAGCCTTGATTTCTGAGTTGGAACATTATCATCTTGAGTCTTGTCCATTTGACCCCTCAAAAAACACTTTTACATCTACATATAACCTAATGGGTACTGGGATTGCCTTCCATGCAATCCGAAGGTGATTCCTAGTTCTAACATTATTGGCGCCGCTGTCGGGGAACAATTTGATGATATGTCCCTGGGATTGAACGACAAAGATTACTAGTTCTAAAGGTGCATTGGAACTTAGTATCTTGAAGATTGCAACTTTCACTTGACGACTCCATTGTTTCAGCTCTGGCGCCTAAAGGGAAACATACGAGATCAAATCCACAACTACCTTTGGTTCCACCTGAGGCTGACCCAGAGAAGATCATCAAGAAGGGAAAAGATTCTCAAGATATTTTTTTCTGTTGCTGCTACAAGTGCTTCTGGTTAGTTGCCTAATTCCACTCTTAATACTCCAGTTGTTATATCAAGTGATCCTTCTTTACCTTCTGCTGAAGTATCTAAGAATCTTGATTTTCAAAAATTTCCTATTGAATACTCCTCTTTTGAAACTGATTTGAAGGAAGAAATATTTGAAATTATTTCTTCCCCTAACATTGTAAAGTGGTTCAGTCTTGAGAGTCTTGAATATTTTCCTACTTTAGGCTTTGCTAGCCCTCCTCCTGTTAAAATTTCTTCTTCCAAAGAAAAGGAAAACTCATCCCCTTTACAGACTTTACCATCTTCTTCCAAGACTCAACCTTCTGCTGTGAAAACTAAAATTTATCCTTCATACATTACCTTTTCTCCTAAACTACACACAGTCAAGTTCCCTTCTCCTCCTTGTTCACCATGAGTTCAAAATCCAATGGCAGGTTCTAACCCCACTGCAAATAGGATAGATTCCATAGTGGCTACAAGATATGCCCCTCTTGTCTTACCTCAACCAGTGAATGCTCTTCCACCTGGAGATTATTTAAAATACATTCCCATATTCACGGGAGAAGAAGATATAACCGCTAAATAACATCTTGCTTCCTTCTACAATTATGTAGACAATCAAAGCATTGAAAATGACGATGTGTGGATGAGAGTCTTCATCCAAAGCCTTTTTGGTGAGGCTAGGAAGTGGTTTAGGGTTTTGGCCCCTGGATCCATTACTGGCATTGAGGCGCCAGACGAGGCCTTTTTGAGGCACTGGGGGGAAAAAAGGACTTCTTGTACTATATCACTAAATTTGGATCCCTAAAAAGGAAAGAGGGAGAGTCTATCTCTGAATTCTCTAAAAGATTCAACAAAATGTACAATAAGATTCCTGATGAGATAAAACCCACATAAACCTCTGCAAAAATCACTTATGCCAGTGCCTTTGACCACGAGTTTTGTCTTCTACTGAGAGAAAGAAGATCAACCTCCTTAGCCCATATGCAAGATGCAACCTTGGAGGTAGAATCCAACATAATGGCATCTAATAAACTCAGGGGAAAATATAATAGAGATAGGAGAAAAAATAGAGCTGAAGCTTCAACTTCTGACTCCCTTGTTGTCCACTCTCAAGTAGATGAAATTACCAAATTTATAAAATCCCTTTCTACTAATATTGAAAAGTTAAAACTGGAACGAAAATAGACCTACAAAAATAATAAAAATATTGATAACAGAGGTAACTTCAAGAGACCAAATAATTCTCCCCAGATCCTTCCTAGAGATCCTATAAATAGAGAGAGAGATGATCAAAAGGTGCAAAATCCCTTACATAACAACCTGGTTGTTAATGAAGAAGGAGAGGAGGAAGAAGCTAATCCTGAGATTCATTGCTTACGTGACACATCCCCATCCCCTCACTTGACTCAATCTACATATGATCAATCCTTGATGGATATTCAAATAAATAAATTAAGTAAGGGAGAGAAAGAAAAATAAAGTCCTAATAGACATAATATGAGATCTAAAAATAATGAGGAAAAAACAGATGGTTCTAATCATCCTGCTCAAAAAGAAAATTCTACCAAGGCTGTGACAATTAGCAGTAAGGAAATAGACACTCAAAGTCCCCAAGTTCTGGTCAGAAATCCTACCCCTGAATCCAAAGAGAGCCTGAAGTATTCATCTTCCTTCAACTTTGAGAATGAGATCCAAAAAATCAAGATCTGTGTACCTTTTTTGGAATTGATAAAAAATTAAGAATTTAAAAAATATCTCTCCAAAATGTTACAACCCGAAGCCTCTTAGAGTGCCACTGATTTAGTAAATTTGCAAGATGAAAAACCAACATTTATCTTGGGCCCACTGATAGAAGATAGAGATGATTCATCCCCTCCTTTAGATACATCACTAAATATACATGACAAGGTGTTGCATAATTGTTTGATGGATTCAAGGGCATCCTACAATCTCATGTCGAAACCCGTATGGATGAACTTGGTTTAGAAATCACAAAGACCTGCCATGACTTATATTCTTTTCACTCCAAGAAAGTGAAGTGTCTTGGGGTCATTAAGGATCTAGTTGTGACCTTATTTTAGTTGCCCATGAAAAGCGTAGTCATGGATATCGTGGTGGATGATGTTCCCCCCAAGTTCGGCATGCTCTTGTCAAGATCTTGGATAAAACAACTTGGGGGAACCTTGCAGATTAATCTCTCATATTATACCATTCCTGTGTTTTGGGGGGAGCATAGAAGACTTTACAGGGAAGCTCAGTTGGCCTACATTATTAGTGATGAAGAAAACCCCACAAATCATCCTATTTTTTCTCTTGATACTGATTTGGGATCCATCATCTTGTAGCTCACCGATACCCCTGAAACTCCTCTTGAAATTAGAAAACAGTCTATACCTTTTGCGAAGATTCCTCTCCAACCACCTCTATTTGGATGATGTTATTTGATTTAGCCTCTTCGAGGGAAGGTGTTGGTGCTGGAGTGGTATTTGTTTCACCTACTTAAGAGACTATATTTCTATCATACAAGCTAGAATTTGAAACTACTAATAATGTGGTAGAATATGAAGCTCTTGTCTTGGGATTGAGGGCTGCTAAAGACATGGGGATAGTAGAGCTATCATTATTTGGGGATGCTGAATTGATCATCCATCAGATAAAAAATATTTACCAGACTAAGCACCTGTTGGTAGCCCTACACATTTTCAACTTTTTAAAGCATCAAATAATAAATTATGTAGCTGCCTACCTGGGGTCATACGATTATTGTTCTTCATAAGCAATTTTTGAAACTACAAATGTGATCCTTTGGTTATTCCTACTATTTTCATTTTCATGCTTTGTTCATGACTGAAAACATGAACGAAGCATTAAAACCTATGATTGTATTGCCGCTTTATTTAAATCTTATGAAAGGTAGATGGCTCCATAGTTTTGGTTAATAAAGATTTTTGTTTCCTGCTATGAAGCTCATCTTCTTTATTGACTCCTCAAATGTGAAGCATGCTTTGGGTTGTTTTTTGAATCACCAAGGATCCATTTAATTTAAACCATGATATATTTTTTGTGTCTCTTGGTCATGCCTATCCTTGTCACTAAATTTTGGTTTACAAAATTTTTCCTCTCCTGGACTTTAGAAACCAAACCCACCTTGTTGCGCAATGATAAAGTTTTAATGAACTTGGTCGTGGCCTGTACCTTGTGGGAGGTGGAAGTCTGACAACAATAATCCCATCACTTCTATATAAGTCTCGAGTTTCACATATACTCCTCTCATTCATTTCAAAAAACACCTATCATTTGGTATTAAGGAACCTCTGTTCATATGCGCTAGGGTAGTGATGCGTTTTGGGTCTGAAATATCTCTCTGGTCTTCTCCTAGAAACATTCCATACTCACTGTGTTTTATTGTCTGCCTTCAAAATCCCAATGGCCCCAGTCATTATGATTGAACCCAATGGCTCGTAAACCCTGCTCGTGTGTGATGATGCAAGGGAGGATCTTGAGGGTCAAGGCTGGCTTGTTTTTCTTGAGAAGTTCCAGGGTTTTAACTTGCGAACCGCTCAGGAATTTGCCCTTTATTTTGATGGATGCTGAGCCAAGGTAGGAGACATTCAGGTCGAGGTCACAGAGGAATGTTTAGGTCAAGCAATAGGTCTTCCATTGAGTGGGCATAAATGGTTTAAAAACGCCAAGGTTGAGGAGGTTCCATGGAGCCTGTTCTTCACATCTAGGAAAATCAACTACTGTGATAAAGGTATGCCTATGTCCTTGTTGAAAACCCAGTGGCATGGTTTGCTAGTGATCCTGAGAAAATTCGTGACATGCACGGGTCGCTTTGGTTTTGTTTTCCTATATCACATACGTTTGTTGATGAATTTCATCAGGTTTCAGTTAAATATGCCCTATTACCTGTGGAGAAGCCTGTATAAAATGGCGAAAAGGTATAAGAGACAACATTTGAATTCCAGCCTGTTTCACCACAGTTTGATAAAGATATTGTTGGTACATCAATTGAAGTTACAGAATGATGATTGGAACACCTTCCTAACTCGAAATGGTTTCGTTAACTCCAACACTGTAGAGGTTGACAAACCCATGATAGAGGAAACCATAGTCCCTACCAGAGCGGTTCTTTCATCTACAGAGGTCTGTGTTATGACCATCCTCAATGAGCCTATACCTGACCAAAAAGATGCTGAGTAGAGCCATGAACAACACATCCATCCTAACGCCTCTGCTAAGAACACAAACAGGCCTATGTGAAAACCATCTAAAGGTGACATCGATTTAGGGTTTAAAAATAAAAGGGCAGGTAGGTTAATCTCAAGGAAACTACGAAATAAACCAAACTCTCATGTGAGCTCGATCAAAACGATCGATATCCATGAGAGCTCCGATTTAGAGATTAAGAGATTCTTGGCTGAAGAAGACCCTCCTTCCCTCAAACCAGGTCTCGACCAGGCTTATAATTTCATAGATAATTTGCCACCCTTATTGAAGCACAGTCAAGGATTTTTAGGTATCAAGTTTGATAAGAAACCTATAGGCAATAGTGGAGACTTTCCGACACACGACCATGGGTATTCTCAATTGCCTGTCACAAATTCACAATGTGAAATTTGTTTGTTCTAGGTGAGATCGGAAGAGCGTCGTGTAGGGAAAGAGTGTAGA
>CBVK0100894109.1:0-36941 GCA_900067695.1 Picea abies | reverse complement strand
CTCTTCCGATCTCACATTATGAGTTTTCTTTTAAGAATAGAGTTTATTTTCTGAATAGTTTTGATGAGTTTACTAGACGAATAGTTTTGATAGGTTAGTTGTTTGATTGCTTACTTGCTTTAAGTTAAAAGATCAAAAGTAATTTACTTGTTGTTGCTTATTAGATTGAATAGGTTAACTTGTTCAAATTAGGGTTTGATTTGCTTCTTTAGGGATAATCCATCGATTCATTGTTTAAAACTGCTTAGGGTAAATAGTTCAATTTCATCAATAGGGTTTTCTAATTGATAAAGAATTGAAGAGTCATTGCTTAAGTAGATTAACCCTTAGCTAGACCATCTCCTTAGTTAGACCATACTTCCTCTAGATTTTCTGCCTTGGCACATATAGTGCTACAACTCTAAGTTTACTTACCCCGGGTTGACAATTTCATTGAGGGATTTAGTGCATACAGAACAACCATGATTTTTGTTGCCGTTGTAGGGTAGTTGTATTAAGGTAGGAAATAGTTAGGAGATAGATTATTTCTGAACCTTAGCATTAGTTTGGTTTCTAGGAAACGTTAAGAAGAGAGGTAAGAACCTGTAGATCTGTTATAGAAGGTTCCCCCAAAGCCAATGATAGTTTTTCATTTTATTTTCTTTCATGAACAAACCTAGGGACCCAAAGGGAAGATACATTAAAACCAAAACAAACCTAGGGACCCAAAGGGAAGATACATTAAAACCAAACCAAACCTTTTGACCAAGGTTCCTTCTGAGCTTTTTGGGGGAAGGAACACTCCACTCATAAAATCTGTAGACTGATATTGAAAAGTAGGAGTTAGCTCAACCCAAAGAGCTAAAGTAGTCTATGAAGAGACAAAAATATGGAACACTATATAATAGAAAATTGAAGTATCAATAATAGTGGGACAGGAGGCAAGACCACTTGAACCTTTTGTAGAACCAACCAACACAACCTTTGTTTCTTCACCACCATCAAGAGACCCTAACTTTGTAGACATCATAGAACCTAAATAGGTGAATACTTTATTTGGTAGTTTATCCAATATAATTGTTTCTCAAGTTGAAACAGGAAGTTTGGCACCAATAGTTTCAACCATATCGAGTAGAGTCCCAGACATCCAAGTAGTAGAAAGACCTTCCCATAAAAGGGATACCTTTATTAGAATAGAACCTTGGGATACTTTGTTATCTTCAAGGATGAAACCATTTAGGTACTCTCTTTTTGGAAGCCAAACCAGTATGGATGATCAAGAGGATCACAACAATGTAAGACAGGACGAGGGAGAAGAAGTTGGAAACCAAACCGAAACCACCTTCAGGTTTCCAATTTTAGACACCACACAAAATGTTAATATGAAAAACATTCCACTCTTGACACTGCCCACATTTTATGATAAAATAAGTGAAGACCCAAACACCTTCCTATTTGAGTTCGACATCTTGTGTAGGAGCTACAATTACTTACAAGATGCCTAGAAACTAAAACTTGTTCCTGCCACCCTAAAGGACTCCGCACTAAGATGTTTCATGGGGTTGGGAGAGTCCAGTATTATGTCTTGGGAAGCCATGGAAGATATATTTCTTAATAAATACAAAGACTACTGCAAGTCCAAGGATTCTTGTAATGATATTTTCAAAATCCAATAGTTAGAAGACGAGAATCTCGAGGATTATATGGAACAGTTTGCTTACATCTCACAGAAATCGAAGTACCATGACCTTCCAGATGATGCAATAAGGGTTCTGTTCCTTAACGAAATTTCAGAGGAATACCTATAGATACTTAACATAATGGAATCAGGTGACATCTCCCATAAACCATTTGCATAAATCTATGAAATGTGTAATAATTACTCAAGGTGTAGAGATAAAACAGGGAAGAATGTTTGGGATCCTTATAGTAGAAACCTAAAACTAGTTAGTTCAGGTGGTATCAAAAGGGTAGATATAGGGAACCTCTTAGAGAACTTCGAAGCATATATCTTAAGCATAATAGGATCCTAGTTGGACACCCTAAAGATTAAAAAGAAACATGATGAGGAAAATGAAGAAATGAGCATATTGTTCCCAAGATGTAGGAGGAAGCATTCCTCAAGGGAATGCCCATTAGATAATATTTCATTTTGTGGCTTCTGCACTGAGGACCACTCAAATGAAAAATTTCCATCTTTGTCTGGTTTGTTAGCCATCTATAGAAGTGGGGAACCTGGGGAGTCCTCTTATGCACTTAGGAGGCCATGGAAGCCTAGGAGTCATCCTACATACCCAAATCTAAAACCTCAAGTTCCACCCTATTATCAACAACCACAATAGTGGAACTGACCGAGTTGGAAAAACTGGTCTACACAATATCACCATCCTTGGCTTCAAGGATGGAGAAGAGGGAATAACCAAGGGAACCCTCAAGATCCACTTGTCCCTATTCCCAACTATCCTTACCCTCAGTTTCCACTGAACATTCAACATCTTTTTCCAGGTTTTGTTCCACCACCTTTACCTCTTATTCCACAACAACCGCAACAATACCAGAATGCAAGCTCCCCAACACTGACATTACTGCCAAAAAAACCAGTTCCCAATCCCAATAACAAACCCACTCAACCTATTCACAATGTTAAGATGAAATCATTTATGACATATGTTATTTCTCATGTTCCATTGCAGGAAATTCAACTAAGGTCAAGAAAAGTTATGGACATGCAAAGGCCTTTAGTAGTCATCCAGGAAGAAGAAGAAGAAGAAACCCCCAAACAACCCATAGATGACACTAGGTGGGAATATGTTATCATCCCTAAGGACCAGGAACCCAAGATTCCCCAAAAAATGAACCTTCACAAGTTACGAAGGCCCATCCTTATCCAGAAATATTAGTGATCGAGAAACCTACCACTCGACCAGAATTTGACATTCTGAATGAATTGAAGAATATATGTGTAAAAATTACCTTGCTACAAGCCATTAAGGATATTCCAATCTACAATAAGGTGTTGAAATAATTGTGTATTAAGAAGCCAAGAAGGAAGAAGAAGGATCCTTCAACAATACATTTGATAGGAGAACTCTCTGAGTACACATCAGAGCATCCTAAGGTCGCAAAATATGGGAACCCAGAGAACCCCATAGTAACCATAACCATTAATGAGGTTTCCATTGGAAATGATCTCATAGACCTAGGGGCATCCATAAATGTTATGACTATTACTACCTTGGAGGAATTACAGTTAAAACCTCTTCTTAGACCTACCCCGACTATTTTGGAATTAGCATATAAGACAAAGGTTATACCCAAAGGAATCTTGGATGATATCATAGTTACTTTAGCCTGATGGGAGTACCCAGTAGAATTTCTTGTCATCCAATCAAAATATCCTACCAAAGGGCATCCCGTTATTTTGGGAATACCTTGGTTAGCAAAAACCAATGCATTTATTGGTTGTAGAGAGGGAGAAATGACGATCTCAAATGGACTCTCTATACAAAATATCATCATATATCCACCGGCTCAACCTATCATGGAGAATATATGGTGGCTTGAATTTCCATACAATAATGAGGACTGGGAAGAACCCGTATTTCCAAGTGATCATTCATGGGAACTTTAAGAGTACACAACGGAAAATGTGCTAAACAAGTTTATTTATGCTATCATGTGTGTTGATTTTCCACAATCTTTTCCCCAATTTCAGTACATGTTTGGGGAATAATTTCAGGAAGAGTTGGACCCATATATTTTGTCTTTGACATATTTTATCTTTGATATAGACAAGTCTTCCACATATTATACCATGCCCTACGAGATTAGTCTAGGGAAATTTCAACATATAAATTCCGGACTATATACAAACCAACAAAAAAAGTTAGTAAGTGTCCTTAAAGAACAAGCAGGGGAATTGTCCTGGGAATACACTGACATGAAGGGTATACACCCTGACACATGTATTCATCACATATATACCCAAGGGGAAGTAACACCTAGTAGATAACCCCAGAGAAAGATGAAACCAACACTCAAGGATATAGTAAAAGAGGAGATCCAAAAGTTATTGAATGTCGGATTTATTTATCCCATGTCCGACAATAAATGGGTATCCATGATTGTAGTGGTTCCAAAGAAAGTAAATGGGAAATGGAGAATTTGTGTCGATTTCTGGGAGCTTAACAAGGCCACTCTGAAGGGTTATTTTCCTCTTCCTTTCATTGATCAAGTCTTAGATACCCTGTCAGGAAAGAAATACTTCTCCTTTTTAGATGGATATAGTGGGTACAATCAAATTCTCATAGCACTCGAGGATCAATACAAGACTACATTCACTTGTCCTTGGGGCACCTATGCCTATAGGGTCTCACCATTTGGATTGTGTAATGCTCCAACCACATTTCAATGAGTAGTACTAGGGATATTTGATGATCGTATTCATGATTGTGTGGAGGTATACATGGATGAATTTACAGTATATGGAAATACTTACCAGGAAGCCTTATATAACTTAGAAAAAGTCCTTATCATATGCTAAGAAATGAACCTATCCTTAAGTCATGAAAAATGTAAAATGTTGTTGACTCAAGGAGTGGTTCCTAGGACATCACGTTTCATATAAAGGGATTAAAGTGTTGGACAACTGAGAGGGGGGGTGAATCAATTGTTACCGTGCTTAAACAATTATGCTTATTTTAAACTCTTTACAAACCACTCAATGATAATCACAATAATTCAGGGAAATCAGTAATAACACATTTAGCATCAGTCACACATATGAGATACACAGAGATAGATATTTCTTGATGAAATCCATAAGGGGTAAAAAACTCTTCTTCTTTATATCATAAGTAATCTTTACATTCTTTACATTATCATACATATGAGCACCAACTCAAAATGAGGCTGCAACCTCTATTTTGCAAGTTGCTACTTGCTGAGAGCACCAACTCTCTGGTTTCTCTAGCACCAACTAGAAGGAAGCACCAACTGCCTGGTTTCTCTAGCACCAACTAGAAGGAAGCACCAACTCCCCAAGTGTTCCAGCACCAATTGGATGGAAGCACCAACTAGAAGGAAGCACCAACTCCCCAAGTGTTCCAGCACCAATTGGATGGAATCACCAGCTTCCAATCATACAGGCACCAACTTGTAAAACAGAGAACAACAGTTCTCCCTTGCACCACTCTGCCACCCTGGTTTCTCTGGCTGCAACCAGATGGAAGCTACAACTCCCTGTGTTCAAGAACCCACTTGAACATTTGAGGAAAACAGTCCTCCCTAGCACCTCCCTTCCACCCTAACATATAAATTTTTCTAATGAAACTTATCATAGTGATACAATATTTATCATTGGCTTACTAGACTTATCATTGTTCTTCTACACTGCACTGATGTCTGCATCAGTGTCTTCTGCACACTCCTCTACGCTTTATGTTCTTCTCCCATTATTCACTGTGTGCCATCTCCATTTAGTACACCATTCCTCTGCTCTATATTTCAGCTATTGTACACTCCTCCTTCTACACTCCTCAATCCTCACAACAACAACAAGCACTCTCTTCTTTGTTATGCATACTTATATTCTTTGTGCAACTTGTGCATGCTATCGCTCCATGCTTCTGCATGCTCTCTCCATGTCAAGTTCTCTGCCTGATCATAATTGTCACTCTTCAGCTTCTCTGGAAGTTAGATCCATGTGTCCATCATCACTGGGTGTTAAGCTGAGATTCCTTAGCCTGTCTGGCAGTTGAGACTCTTCGTCTTCTCTATCAAAGTCGAGCTAATCCTCTTTGTTGTAGTTACAGGCTTCAACACTCTTCCATCTGTCAATCACCTCTAAGAATAATCTCCATTCCACTGGAAGATGCCTCGAGCCTCTTCATCTTCTCTGGCGATCACACTGAAGCCTGTTTGATTTCTCTAGAAAAATATATCAGTCGTTTCTGGCAGTTACAATCTGAAGTGCAACAGTAGCCCTTCGATCATACTTAAATTCACTTACACCGTTGGATTGGATGCGTAGGATCTTGCGTTTAATACGCATTTTGGTATTTCGGCGTTCCTATGGTAGAGTTTCTTGATGCTCCATGTCGCGGTCCCCGAAACTCCGAAATGGAGCTTGCCAGTTCAAGCTCTTCTCTACAGCTCTTCAATCTCCATATCAATGGTCCAAAATCCATGGTGATCGGATGACTATCCTTTTCCCCAGGAATTTATCCTTCGGGACTTTGGGGGAGTGATGGGGTTAAAACTCTCGAAGAAAAAACTCCTGGAGTGAGGTTATTCTTGCGTCACTCAATGATGTGTCGTGACCTGAGTGGCTACCATGTGTCACTCAGAATTGTGAATTCTAGTGGCTTGAAATGCCAAATCAACTTGACACTTGTCATTGTCTGATCATGCCACGTGCCATAGTCTTCCACCTGTCCTTTCTGACATGGTCTGCCACATTCACCTCCTGGATCTTTTGGCCTAGATCACTTCACGCTTTTTCATATCACGATTTCGACATTCTTGATGTGAAAGTTCTCGACACCTCCACCACCCGGTCTGCGAAACTCCGAAATGGAGTTAGATCAACGTTTTCAGTTTTTCTCACTTCGCAACTTCGGGCTTCCTATCGTGAGAGTCCTTGACATCTCCAACTCCCAGTATCTGAACTTCCGATATGGAGTATTTGACATTTTGCGATTTTTCATTTCGTGACTTTGGGTTTTCTATGTTGAAGAGTCTCGACTCTTGACTTCTCAATCTCCCGGTATCTGAAACTTCGGTAGATGTTCCTATTTCGGGTTTTCGGGGTTTTGCATTTCGTCGTTTCGTCATTTTGGTACTCCTGTGGTGAAGTGTTTCGACAGTTCAACTCCCGGTATCTGGGACTCCGAAATGGAGTTATTTCCCGGTCTGTAAAACACTTGTTGATGTCATCTTTCGGGATTTCAGGATTCTGGATTTCGCAACTTCAGGACTCTTGTGTTGAAGAGTCTCAACTCTTGACTTCTCAATCTCCCGGTATCCAAAATTCCGAAATGGAGTCAGATCAACGTATTCCGATGTTTTGTATTTCGTCATTTTCGCATTCATATCGTGAGTTTCTTCCTTGACTCCTCCAATGCCCAGTATCCAAAACTCCGAAATGGAGTTTACGCTTCTGATCCTTCCATGCAGTTATCCCTGCACTGCTGATCTTCCTTGCTTGCTTGTTTTCTATCAAATAAACAAGCACACTCTTGCACTCTTCATGCACCTCTGCACTATCTCTTCTGAGCTTACATTGTCCCTATTTTTCCATTGCTGCATACTTTGATCTTGCCATCAATGACAAGCACACATGCTTGTAAACATGCCAACAATCTCCCCCTTTGGCATTGATGGCAACCCTGAATGACTACGCTAATCTGTTTGGACCTCCAACTGTAGCATCCAGTCTGAACCACTCCTTTTCTCCCCCTTTGACATCAATGTCAAAGAAAACATGCTCCCCCTAAGCTGTTGCGGTATTTTTAGGAGGTATCAGATATTCAATCAATACAAAACTCCCCCTAACAGGGTGGACTCTCTTAGGTGTGAGACGGGATGACACCCAACTTCTATTTGAGATATTCAAATGGTGTCTTGGCTAGGGGTTTAGAAAAGATGTCTGCAATTTGCTCTTTGGTTGGAATGTAATGGACCTGAAGAACCTGATTGGTGACCTGCTCTCTCAGAAAATGGTATTTTATGGGAATATGCTTGGTCTTGGAGTGGAATACAATATTCTTGGACACACTGATGGCACTAGTGTTATCACAATGAATTGGGATCGGTGTAGCATATTTTACCTCCAAGTCTGCAAGTGTCTAAATCATCCATAATACCTGAGTGCAAAAGGTAGCAACAACAATGTAATCTTCCTCTATAGTTGATAAAGAAATGGAACCTTTCTTTTTACTCAACCATGCTACTAGAGAATCTCCTAAGAAAAACGCACCTCCACTTGTGCTTTTCCTTTCATCCATGCAGTTATCCCAATCAACATCTGAGTAGGATGATAATTGAAAATTCTAATTCTTAGGATACCATAGGCCATAGTTCATTGTTTCTTTCAAATATCTGAATATCCTTTTGACAACTAGCAAATGACTTTGTTTAGGTGCAGACTGATATCTTCCTACCATTCCAACATCATGCATTATGTCTGGGCGAGATGTTGTGATGTACAGTAGGCTTCCTATCATTGACCTCTATGAACTTTGATCAACATCAGTTGAGTCATCATCCTTGATTAATTTGCATCAAGTAACCATAGGTGTGCCCACAGGTTTAGAATCTTCCATTTGAAACCTTTTCAACATTTCTCTTAGATATTTTTCTTGAGAAATGAACATCCCTTCAGACCTCTGAGTAATTTGCAGACCAAGAAAAAATGACAGTTCACCTATCATAGACATTTCAAACTTAGACTCCATGGCAGAAGCAAACCATTTTACCAATGAATCCTTATTACATCCAAAGAT
This sequence comes from Picea abies, assembly GCA_900067695.1. Classification (NCBI taxonomy): domain Eukaryota; kingdom Viridiplantae; phylum Streptophyta; class Pinopsida; order Pinales; family Pinaceae; genus Picea; species Picea abies. The sequence continues at coordinate 28,458 of CBVK0100894109.1, read as the reverse complement.
GATGTCATCTCCATAGAACAACACAATGAGCAAATCATCACCCTCTGTTTTGATATATAGATTGTTGTCAATTGTTCCTCTCTTGAACCCTTTGTCTTTGAGACACGTATCCATTCTGTGATACCAGGCACGAGGAGCTTGTTTTAACCCGTATAAAGCTTTCTTCAGCTTGCATACTAAGTCAAGGTTATCAAACAGTTCGAAACCCTCTTGTTGTTCCATATAGACTTCTTCATTTAAATCTCCATTTAGAAAAGATGACTTGACATCCATTTGATAGACTTTAAACCTTTTATGACAATCATAGGCAATAAATATTCTGATAGCTTCCAACCTTACTACAGGCGCAAATGTTTCATCAAAATCCAGTCCTTATATTTGAGCATAGCCTTTACAGACCAATCTTTCTTTGGTCTTGACAACTTGTCCCTGCTCATTCAACTTATTCTTAAAGATACATTTGGAACCAATGATATTTTTACCTTCCGGTCTATGAACCATCTCCCACGTATTGTTCTTCTTAATCTGATCAAGTTCGTCATTCATTGCTTTAACCCAATGTTCATCTTTGCTAGCTTCATTAAAATTCTTGGGTTCCAGCATGGATATGAAAGCTATATGTGATTGTTTGGTGTTTTTTATTAGCTTTCTCCTAATTTGTACACCTTTGTCTTTTTCATCAATTATCTGACTTGCGGGATGATTCTTTTGAGTGATTCTGGAGGAGGAATTTGATGTTGTCTGCTGATTTGAGTCTGTCTGAGTATCTCTGTCTTCATCTGATTCAGAGTCTTCATTTTCTGATTCTTGGACCTGTTCATCTTTGGCTTTAGCTGTGTCTTCTGAAGAAGACTCATTACTGTACACCTCTCTTGCTGGGATTCTTTCATCAACTTTTATGTCAATACAGTCAACCATTTTATGTAGCCTCTTATTATAGCATCTGTATCCTTTATTGTTTGTAGCATACCTGAAGAAGATAACTTCATTAGCCCTGTCATCATATTTGCCAAGGTTCTCATCATTATTCTTTATGTAGTATTTACTCCCAAAGACTTTGAAGTGTTTAATTGAAGCAAGTCTCCCAAACCACAATTCATAAGGTGTCTTGTTACGTTGTGGTCTGAGGTGAGTTTTATTAAGAACATGGACTGTTGTGTGTATTGCTTCTACCCAATAGGTTTGACCAATGTTCTTTTCATTCATCATTGACCTGGCCATTTTCTGCACTGTTCTGTTTTTCCTCTCAACTACTCCATTTTGTTGTGGAGTTCTTTGGATTGTGTATTCTCTCTTGATCCCATGCTTATCATAAAATTACTTGAAGTCACTTGAAATAAAATCTCCTCCTCGGTTTGATCTTACTGCCTTTAACCTCTTGCATGTTTGAGTCTCAATTAAAGACTTAAATATTTTAAACTTCTCAAATGCTTCAACTTTTTCTTTGAGAAAGGCAACCCAAGTAAGTCTGGAGTAATCATCAATAATCAGCATGAAGTAGTTTTCTTTCCCTATGCCTTCCTCTCTTGATGGTCCACATAAATCCATATGAACTAGTTGGAGTGATTTCTCTGTTGAAGTAAAGCTCGTGGAATTAAACTATGTCTTGTTTAGCTTTCCTACATGGCCGGGTTTATACATTGAATCTTGGGGCTTTGATATTCTAGGAAGATCTTTTATTGCCTCAAGATTTCTAAGTTTGATTAAGTGGTCAATGTTTAGATGTCCAACTCTCCTATGCCATAACTAGCTTTCATCATGTTTTCTTAGATGACATTCTTCTCTATTTTCTTTCAGCACATATACATTATTTTCTGTCCTTATGCCTTTGGCCACCACTTGTCCTGAGTTTACATACTTTATCTTGTAGTCCTTGGACGTGAACACCACTTCACATCCTCTGTCACACATTTGACTTACACTGAGAAGATTATTCTTCAACCCATCTACAAGTAGAACATCTTGGGCTTTTCCTTTTCCATTACTTAAACTCACCATCCATTTACCCTTTATTTTACCTAGAGCATAATTTCCAAAGGTTACATTTCCTAATTTGCTTTCACTTAGAGATAAAAACTTACCTTTGTCTCACATCATATGTTTGGAGCATCCACTATCTATATACCAAGGGCTCATTTTTCTTTGACCTGACAACACTAATCCACACTTGTCACTTTCTTTCTTCTTCCAAAACTTGACATTTTCAGTAGGGGAATTCAAATCTGGTTCATAGTTATTTAATCGGCAGTCAACATATTTATGTCCATAGTTATGACAGATGTAGAATTCAATCTCATTGTTCAATAGGTAAAAATTATTGTTGTAGTATTGTCTAATCATTGACTATTGATTATTTCTTGACCTCCTTAGTTGCATGTCCCTAGACTTAATTTGGAAATTTGCAATCTGTGAAGGTTTGTTACTTGGTTGCATCATTCTTTGTTGTGGAAAGTATTTATTCCTTTTAAATCTTAATTTCTCATGTCTAAGTCTTAAGGAACAATTTACAACTTTGTGACCAAAGTTAGAACAGTATAAACAATAGCCATAGAAAAATTCTTTGTACCTGGAAAATGGTTGTCTTCTTTGAGAAAATCGATTTCTTCCATGTTGATGACGTCTTTCAGCAGGGAGCACATTATTTCTTTGTTCTACAGATTCAGTCTTGGCACCCTTTTCCTTACTTGTCTTGGGCGGCTGATTGTCTTCCTTTGTTTCTGCAAGTTTGTTGTTGTCATTGGTTGTACATTTGACAAACTTGATGGGTTCTTCATTTCTTGGTTTGCCACTACTTGATCCCTCTTCATAACCCAAACCATTTTTCAGATTTGGATTCCTTTGTTGATTCAGAATGGTGGCTAATCCTTCTAAGGCTTTGATACTTGACAGATTCTGATTATACAAGGCTTGAAACTTCTCCATCTCTTTCCTATTTTTCACTACTTCTTGTTCTAATGCTTCACATCTTGCCTTCTTTTCTGATACCTGTCATTTCAGAACGTATTCAATTTTCTTTTCCTCTTATAATTATACTTTTAGTAGGACAAGGTCTTCATCAGGTTCTTTACTGTCTTTCTCAAACTGTATCAACAATTGTCTTTGCTTTCTATTTTTGATTCTTAGTTTGTCAATATCTTCTAGTGCACTGATCAGTTATCCTTCCATGTCAACCACAACTTCTTCTTCATTAACATCACTCCCTGTGTTGTTATTATCATAATCCTCTTTGGCCATAAGTATGAAGTCATTTAGTTTATCTTCAATAGAGGAGTCATTGTCTTCATCATCTGAAGGATCATCATCATTGTTTATGCAAAGACTTTTCTTCTTAAAGTAATTCTCTTTAAAGAAATTTATGTGTTTGTACTTCTCTTCATCATCACATGTTTGATCCTTTCCTTTATGGGGACATTTATTTGCAAGATGACCTATCCTACCACAGTTGAAACATTTGAAAGGAAGTTTACCTTTGTATTTGCCTGATCCCTTCTTCAGTCTCTTCACAAATTTTGCTTCAATTTCATCGGGCTCAGAATCCTCATTCTTTTCTGCTTTAAATGATGCTTCTCTGGAGTTGGGTTTATCTTTAACTATTCTCATTTCATATGCAGTCAATGTTCCTAGAAGTTGATCGAACTCCAAGGTTTTTAGATCATTAAGTTCTTCTATAGCAGAGACCTCTGAGTTGAACCTATCTGGGAGAGATCTCAAGATTTTCTGAACTAAAGAAGGTTCCTCAATTTTTTCACCAAGTGCTTTCATTGCATTTACCATTTCTTCTACTCTCAGAAAGTATTTTCCAACAGTTTCATCTTCCTTCATCTTCAGCTGTTCAAGCTGTATTCTATAGGTTTGAAGCTTGGCATTCTTTACCTTTTCATTACCTTCATAACTGCTAATGAGTTTGTCCCACATTTCTTTGGCAATTCCTAGGTGCATAACTTTTATGAATTATGCTTTTGCAAGCCCACTCAAGATAACACTCATAGCCTTAACATTGAAGATAAATTCTAGCTTGTCATCCTTATTAGCTAGTACAACTGGCTTTACATAACCAGTGTCTACCACATCCCAAACGTCTGCACCTAAAGCCATTATGTAGGTTCTCATTCTAACTTTACAGAAGGCAAAGTTTGTTCCATTGAGCAGAGGGACCTTATTGGTTGAATTTCCTTCATGGATTGACATGTTTAAGCTCTAGGATCTACCCTTAGATAAAATGGGCTAGCTCTAATACCAATTGTTGGACAACTCAAAGGGGGGATGAATCAGTTGTTACCATGCTTAAACAATTATGCTTATTTTAAACTCTTTACAAAGCACTCGATGATAATCACAATAATGTAGGGAAACAAGTAATAGGACATTTAGCATCAGTCACACATATGAGATACACAGAGATAGATATTTCTTGAGGAAATCCATAAGGGGTAAAAAACTCTTCTTCTTTATATCATAAGTAATCTTTACATTCTTTACATTATCATACATATGAGCACCAACTCATAATGAGGCTGCAACCTCTATTTTGCAAGTTGCTACTCGCTGAGAGTACCAACTCTCTGGTTTCTCTAGCACCAACTAGAAGGAAGCACCAACTCCTTGGTTTCTCTAGCACCAACTAGAAGGAAGAATCAACGGCCAAGTGTTCCAGCACCAACTGAATGGAAGAAACAACTTCCAATCATATAGACACCAACCTATAAAACAGAGAACAACAGTTCTCCCTTGCACCACCCTGCCACCTTGGTTTCTCTGGCTACAACCAGATGGAAGCTACAACTCCCTATGTTCAAGCACCCACTTGAACCTTTGAGGACAACATTCCTTCCTAGCACCTCCCTTCCACCCTAACATATAAATTTTTCTAATGAAACTTATCACAGTGATACAATGTTTATCATTGGATTACCAGACTTATCACTATTCTTCTACACTTCATTGCTCTGTCTGCATCAGTGTCTTCTACACACTCATCTACGCTTTATGTTCTTCTCCCATTATGAACTATGTGCCATCTCCATTTAATCCACCATTCCTCTGCTCTATATTTCAGCTGTTGTACACTCCTCCTTCTACACTCCTCAATCCTCACAACAATAACAAGCACTCTCTTCTTTATTCTGCATACTTATATTCTCTGTGCAACTTGTGCATGCTATCGCTCCATGCTTCTGCATGTTATCTCCATGTCGAGTGCTCTGCCTGATCATAATTGCCACTCTTCAACTTCTCTGGCAGTTAGATACATGTGTCCATCATCAATGGGTGTTAAGCCGAGATTCCTTATCCTGTCTAGTAGTTGAGACTCTTCATCTTCTCTATCAAAGTCGAGTTAATCCTCTCTATTGCAGTTACAGGCTTCAACACTCTTTCGTCTATCAATCACCTCTAAGAATAATCTCCATTCCACTGGAAGATGCCTCAAGCCTCTTCGTCTTCTCTAGTGATCACACTGAAGCCTATTTGATTCCTCTGGAAAAAGCTATCAGTCATTTATGGCAGTTACAATCTGAAGTGCAATAGTAGCCATCTGATCATACTTAAATTTACCTACATCGTTGGATTGGATCTGTAGGATCTTGCATTTAATTCACATTTCGACATTTCAGGATTTCAACATTCCTATGGTAGAGTTTCTTAAAGCTCCATGTCGTGGTCCCTGAAACTCCAAAATGGAGCTTGCCAGTTCGAGCTCTTCTCTTCATCTCTTCAATCTCCAGATCAACGGTCCACAATCCGTGGTGATCGAACGACTATCCTCTACCTTGGGACTTCATCCTTCGGGTATTTTGGGGAGTGATGGAGTTAAAACTCCTTAAGAAAAAACTCCTAGAGTGAGGTCAGTCTTGCGTCACTCGATGACGTGTTGTGACCCAAGTGGCTTCCACGTGTCACTCAGAATTGTGAATTCCAGAGGCTTGAAATGCCAAATCAACTTGACCCTTATCATTGTCTGATTCTGCCACATGTCATAGTATTTCACCTGTCCTTTCTTACGTGGTCTACCACATTCATCTCCTAGATCTGTCAGCCTAGATCACTTCGCCCTTTCGCATATCGCGATTTCGACATTCTTGATGTGAAAGTTCTCAACACCTCTACCTCTCAGTCTGTGAAAATCCAAAATGGAGTCAGATCAACTTTTCGGTTTTTCACACTTCACAACTTTGGGCTTCCTATCGTGAGAGTCCTTGACATCTCCAACTCCCAGTATCCGAACCTTCGGTATGGAGTCTTTGACATTTCACAATTTTTCATTTCGTGACTTTGGGTTTCATGTGTTGAAGAGTCTCAACTCTTGACTTCTCAATCTCCCGGTATCCAAAACTTCAGTAGATGTGCCTATTTCTAGATTTTGGGGTTTCGCATTTCGCCATTTCATCATTTCGGCACTCCTATGGTGAAGTTTTTCGACACTTCAACTCCCGGTATCCAAGACTCTGAAATGAAATTATCTCCCGGTCTACAAAACTCTTGTTGATGTGCCTCTTTCAGGATTTTGAATTTTGCAACTCTGAGACTCCTGTGTTGAAGAGTCTCAACTCTTGACTTCTCAATCTCCCGGTATCCAAAACTCTAAAATGGATTTGGATCAACGTATTCCAGTGTTTTTCATTTTTCCATTTCGAAATTCGTATCGTGAGTTGCTTCCTTGACTCCTCCAATGCCCGGTATCCGAAACTTTGAAATGGAGTTGATGCTTCTGATCTTTCCATTCAGTTATCCCTGCATTTTTGATCTTCCTTGCCTTCTTGTTTTCCATCAAATAAACAAGAACACTCTTGCACTCTTCATGCACCTCTACACTATCTCTTCTGAGCTTACGTTGTGCCTATTTTGCCATCGCTGCATACTCTGATCTTGCCATCAATGACAAGCACACCTGCCTGTAAACATGACAACATAAAGTGGATCCTACTAATATTGAGTTCAACATCATACTTCCACCTCCCAAGACTCAAAAAGAGGTGAGAAGATTTGTTGGACATGTGAGATACTACCGACGATTTATTGAAAATTTCACAAAGATTGTTGTACACATGTTTGGATTGTTAATAAAATATGTTGATTTTGTTTGGAATGAACAATGTCAAACTGCCTTTAAAACTCTGAAAGCTAAGTTGTCTGTGGAACCATTTCTTAGGGGGGCCAATTGGGATCTTCCATTTTACATATCCACTAATTCCTTCAATACTGCAATAGGAGGAGTATTAGGACAGAAAGAAGACCATCAATCCTATGCCATTTATTTTGTGAGCAAGAACTTGTCCCCTGCTGAGTTAAACCATACAATTACCGAAAAGGAATTCTTGGTAGTAGTTCATGCTATAAACAAGTCTCACCACTACATCAAAAGGTTACAAAGTATTTGTAAATAAATATTACTCTACCATTATATTTCTCAGGAATAAACCCATTACTAATGGTCAAGTGACGAGGTGGCTCCTTCTATTTCAAGAGTTCAATATCACAGTCCTTGACCGACCTGGAAAGGAGAATTTGGTAGATTATTTTATTTCATGCATACAAAATGAGGATGATGATATTCCCATTGATGATAGTTTCCCAGATGAGAACCTTTTTTCCCTCTCTGTAAATACCCCATGGTTTGCAAATATGGAAAACTATTTGGCTACTAGGAAGTTACCATCTCATTTGTCACCTCATGAAAAACATAGAATTATTACGCAAAGTGCCAACTACTCTTAGGTTGGCCATGAACTTTTTTGTATTGGTCCAGACTTGATTATTTGTAGATGTGTCTGAGAAGATGAGACACAATAAATCCTACGAAGTTGTCATGATGGACCATTTGGTGGCCATTTTTTTGACAAACATACAACATATAAGGTGTTACATTCAGGTTACTATTGGCCTATCATTCTTAAGGATGTTGCCAAGTATGTGAGGAGTTGTGATAGTTTTCAAAGGATAGAAAGACCCATGTCAGCTAACGAAATTCCCTTGCATGCCCAAGTTATGATAGAACCTTTCAAGAAACGGGGCCTTGAATTTGTAGGACCAATTTCACCCATGTCTCATAAGGAAAAAATTATTTTGGTTTGTATAGATTATGTCACCAAGTGGGTAGAATAAAAATCCCTATTCAGGGCTACCGAAAAATACATTGTTGAATTCATTTATGAAGACATATTTATCCAGAGGCTTTGTGGGCATATCAGACCACCTAGAGAAACACCATTGAGCATACCCCTTATGATCTAGTATATGGGAAACAAGTACTATTACCAATAGAATTCCAAGTAAGGACCTTTCGTATTGTCACAGAATTGGGATTAAATTTAAATGAGGCTTAGAAACAATGGGCCCTACAATTAAACAAGTTGGATGAGGTTAGGCAAGATGCTATCCAACGAACAATATTAGTCCAAAACCAGAGGATAAAGTGGCATGAAAAGTTTATCAAGAAGAAACACTTCCAACATGGTGATTGGGATTTGTTGTTTGAGTCCCAATTTAAAAATTTCAAGTACCACTTGGTGGTTGGGTCCTTACGAGGTAGTCACTATGTATGACAATGGGGTTGTGAAGATCAAAAAACTTGACGATGGACAATTTTCCTTTGTAGTAAATGGACACCGACTCAAACTTTATCACAGACCGATTTCCAAAGAAGATTTTCTACAGGTCATGTCAACTGACAAGGAATTGGCCTTAGTAGATGGGGCAATCCCCCCTTGTTCTTGAATTTTTTTCTAAATTTTCAAATATACATATGGAAATAATTTTGAAGTATGTTGATAGACAATTCTAGAGATTTATGTAGGCATTTATTTCACCGGGAGTAGACAATTTCAAGGAGACATAGAGGGAATTATTTTTCTTCAAAATATTGCTATATTTGAACCTTGTTGTCTGCTAAGCATTAATTGAATAATGACTTGTTGTAATTAGCCACATTTTTTGCAAAGATTTCCATCTTATTTTTTCTCAAAGCATCTTTAATGGTGGTTTCTCTTAAAACCCTCCACCACTAGAGGATATAAGGAAGTGATACCTTGACCATAAAACTTAGAGTTTATTCATACAGTTTCCCCAACAATCCTGAGTAAGCGATTCAAGTATATTTATTAAAAATTAACAAGGAGGTTTGATTAGTGGTTAGCCATGGAAACATCACAATAACTTAAGAAAGAAGAAACCGAGTTGAGCCTGAAGATACCTTTATGTTCTTTCCCAATGGTACCATCCACTACACACTAAAGGAATAGGCTTCGTCTGCTTAAGTACCCCTTACATTAGGACAATATCTAAAGGAATGCATAGAGGAGAGTCATCCTCTAACATAAATACCATCCCAATTTAAAAAAAAAGAAGAGAATTTTTTTTTTTTTTTCATAGTTGTCCCCCCATCTTCTTGCGCAGAGAAATATTATATTAAAATATTAAAATATGGTGGGTCAGTCGTTGAGGGTGTAATAGGATAACCCACCAGGATACTGAATAGGTCTGCTGGTAGCGGGTATCAACCTGTGGTATGATTAGGTAAACCCATTGGAGTACTGAACAAGATTGTTGGTAGAGGGGCATTCTATCTAGCGAGGATGATAATCCGAAAAAAAATAAGAAATTCCTAAATCTTAAACTTGTCCTGATGTATGGAATTACTTATAGACAAATCCGACAAGAAGTATGTATGGTTAAGCTAAGGTTAATGAACTCCATAAATCTGCCATTGGGAACTAACTTTGAGACTATCTTAAAACTCTCTCGCCTACCTCTTCTTAACTATATGTAGGGTGTTTTATCCTATAGGTGGGGGCATATTCTAACTGTCTTGTGAGACCGATATGTAAAATTTATCTCTACACTTAACAAGCTATAAATCTTCGGCTATTGGGAGAATTGACTAGTTTCCTATATTTTTTATTGTGCGGTGTCACAATACTTAGGAGTGGGGGAGGGGTTTCATGAGTTGACAAATGACAACACTTCCTATCTATAATCCATGAGAAGAAGAAGTAGAATCTTTGTAAAAAAATATTTATATTGTTTTTGTAATATAGGCTATTATATCATCAGTTCTTTTTTTATTGAAATGCTAAATTTTGTGTGTGTTATAAGCTTGTTATACATTTCTTCGACAGACCAATTAACTAATTTTTCTTTTAATATATTAACTATGTTACATGTATTGAGACAAAGGAACATATTGTTATAATGTGCAAGCACGATAACAAAGCAAGTAACAATGGTACACTCGTATCATGTCTCTGCTCTTGTTCACCATGACTATCAAACTAGGTGCTATGGATAAAACACCCATTACAAAATGAACAAATTCCATTCTACACAGGAGTACCATATGGAGTGCCATATGGAGTGATATTTGGAATACCATATGGGGTTCCATGTGGATGAATGGATGACACACCATATGAAGGATCAAATTACGACTGTAAGCGACCACAATTGCAGGTAGACATGGATCCTTTGAATTGATTTGGTTGTTCATTAGTATTATTAGATGAATCAAAATGGAATTTTATAATTAAAATTATACGAACTCTAAATGAATTTATATGATCAATTGTCCAATTCAAAGACTTGTACATTGATCTAATTCTCTCATCATTACAATTTCCTCCAAAGGACACCCTTCGAATTCAAAATCAGCGTAGTCATAGTCACACATGGAAAACCGTGTGTGATGAATTCACCAAGGAATTCAATCATTTCCACCTTGAGTGCATTCAAAATAGGAGGGTTAGTTCCAATTGTTATTTCATTGATGCTTTCTTTCCCAATTGCACTCATCCTCTGCCCAATTTCTCTCCTCTTCCCAATTGTGCTTATCCTCTGCCCAATTCCCCTCCTTTGCTTATCCTTCACACTGTAACCATGCCCAAATGATACGAGCCTTCCTCTTATGATGAGTTCTTGGCCATCACCAAATTCACAGAGTGTAGGGAGGTCTTCCTTCGTGCAGAGTGGGGACCATTCTTGGCCTATTTGCAGGGCCATGATGATGGCATTTCTCTGCAATTCACCCTCGGTTTTGATGGAAGGATGGCGCACGTGGGGTATTTGTCCTTTTTGGTCTCTGAGGAGTCAATTTCTCTGCCACGAAGCTGCCAAGGGTTGGAGATTGCTAGTTCAAGCACCACGAATTGCCATGACCCAGATACATCATAGTTTTTAAGCCCAAATTTCAGAGTGTTTCTAGAGAAAAGGGGTAATCCAAAGAATGGATTAAAGATGATTTGATTAACCCCCTGATCGTCATTACCATAATTATCACTTGTGAAGGTAGATACTATGTTTTTAAATCTTGCCATTTTCATCTGTTAGCTCACTTCCAATTTAACAAGCCTCTGAATTTTCCTTTTTACTTCTTGAAAAGTCTTGAGAAAATATCTTCGCAAGTACGAAATAATGTGGCCAATGCTCATAACAGTCTATTCCACCATGGCCTCATCAAATTGCGTGTCATAACCGAGTTGAATAAATAGGGGAAGACATGGGATGAATTCATCTATCAATTTTGAAACCCCCATATCACAGACAAGTCCATCAAGAAGACACTTGATTTAGGGACTGCGACTTTTTCCAACCCTCACTCTCCAAAGACCCAAAACCATCCTACTCAATCCATTTCTTTTCCTGAACACAAGGCCAAGAAACTTGTTGATTTCTCTACAACCTCATCGGGCAAGAAGATGAAAAATCCTATTGATAATTCTCCAATACCCTCAGCATCTATTGATCCTCAACCTGAGAAGTTATAAGAGGCAATTCAACAAAAAATCCCTGTAGTCCCTACGAATAGAAGAGGAGCCAATCGATTTAAAGGATGATATTTTCGAAAAAGTACCTGAAATACAAGTAGGAATCCTAATTGTAAAAACCCCAAGCACTTGAGAGCCTATTCAAGTATCTTCCAATCATGAGAACCCCCATAAAAGACTTAGGGAAGTTTTCGTAGAGGAGTTGGAGCCTGATAGAGAAGTAAAATATGAACCTATTCCCTCTCATAAACCCTATGTTACTCCTACCTCGCATATGCCTATACCAATTTCCAAAGCTGATAAACTCTCTACAACCATCAAGGGATCCAACACCTCCTCTGAGACATCTGATCATACTCTCATTATTGAGAAATTACAACAAGAAAATGATCAGTTGCTGCAAAAATTGGAAGAGAGGAAGACTATGGATAGGCATCTCCACCACGACAATGCAGTCTTACAAGAAAAAGTGAATTTCCTCCGACGATTAGTTTATCAAATGACCAATGGAAATCGCAGACTCCTTGCACAATTGAAACGGCACAAGAGGGCCAAGACAAATTCTTCAGGACATGAAGCTTCTAAAGTTAATCCATCCCCTCCTAAGCAAGTATATTCATGTTGGGTAATCTATTTTTGTTTGCAATGGGACCTGCAAATCCTTAGGCATGGGGGTAATGTTGGGCTCATATTTTGATTGTTTTGTGGTGATGATTGAATCCTTTTTGCACCGGTATTATATGCATTATTAACCATTTTAAAGATTTTTTCAAAGGATTATGTATCGATTCATCATGGATCTACAATAGGTACGTGCAATCAATGTTTTGCAATGGTTTGGAGTTAAATTCAATTCGATTTGATGTTTATGAGAATTTAATGTGTGATCTATGTGTAACAGGGAGAATTCATAGTTTGACACTCCATCTGGTATCTCGTTCGACATTCCATCCAACACCCCATCTGGTACGCGATCTGACACTTCATCCGACACACGATCCAACACTTGGAGCGAAGGTGAGTTGGCGGTTAGCGCATTGACAACCTGTGTTAGGAGAATAAATGATCTGGGTTTTTTCCCCCTCGTGGCCTCCAACTACTGAGCTCTTGAAATATCATATTAGGTAGTTATGCTAATCATTGAGTGGCTCATTCAGTTTCTAGAAGCCAAAGACTGTTAGAGCACATTTAATGGGATTTACCATTTTTAGAGGAGGTCGACCCTTCCAGTGGTAGACCTCTCGAACTGTAATCGCTATAAATACCACTAGTAGTGGCTAGACCACAAGACAAAATTTTAAGAAGACATTTTATTGTGTAATTGATAGATCTCTGCAAACTTAAGTTTAGGCTATGTTTTTTTAAGTTAATGACATAACCGTGTTGATTTGAGATTGCGATTTGCTGTTGAGGAGTATCCACGACTTTCTGGGGGGGCCACCAGTGGTCCGGGTGAATACTTAAGATAGATATATCGTGTGTTTCAGTTGTGTAGTTATAATTCATTTTATTTCTCTGTCATATGCATTTTGTAATTTTAATACTCTATTTGTTGTTTACAATTTAATTGTTTAATCTCTCTTTTGCAGGTTGATTGTAGGAGATAGTTATTTGTTATGTTGTGTATTTTATTTCTTAGTGATTGTCTTGCAAGGTACTAACTTAGTTGGGGTGTTAAAATGTTAAATCGATTTCTGCAGGTTAAAACAGAGTAGTCTTTAAAACAAAGGATTAGTTTAGATAGAGTTTCTTTTTGTAGCTTCGATGGATAAATAATTGAAAGTTTTATTAGTTGATTTAATTCTCAGTTTAGTTATTCTTTCATAGATATGTTTTGCTTATCAATCTTGTTTTAGTATGCTAGGATAGAAGTAGATTTTGGATTATTTTTTTACAAGCATTTTAGTTTGAAATGCGAGTTTTTAATAATAGGATTAGCTTAGTTTAATTTATGAAATCCCAGTTCTAGATTTGAATTGCAATTTTAATTAGAAGTTTGAATTTGAAGTAAGATTTTAGTCATGAGTTTATAATCTTGCAAATTTACTTGAGTTAGTATAAGAGTGTGTTTTGAATTAGTATAATAGTGTGTTTGAATTAGTATAAGAGTGTTTTTTTTATCATCAATGATTGTTGCATGAAATTTAAATATCACATGGATTTTCAGGATATTTAATGTTTCTTCTATAATGACAAAGCTTTCATTAGATTGCTTGATTCATACTTTTCATTTCTCTATAGAAATCAACATTGAATTAATCCCTCTTGATCTATCATTAATAATGTGATGCCATCGTGATGTTATTAGGCACCGAAGACATAATCATCATCTTTGGATTTCTTGTTATTGCAAATTAAGAATAGTTTTGATTAATTTATGAATACAGACATGATTCTTTTGATTAAGTAGGTTAAGATTTATCCTTTGCAAAATAGAAATGATTATCAGTTTTGATGAGTTTACTTGTCGAATAGTTTTGATAGGTTAGTTATTTGATTTCTTACTTTATTTAAGTTAAAAGATCCAAATTAATTTACTTGTTGTTGCTTATTAGATTGAATAGATTAACTTGTTGAAATTAGGGTTTGATTTGCTTCTTTAGGGATAATCCATCAATTCATTGTTTAAAGTTGCTTAGGGTAAATAGTTCAAGTTCATCAATAGGCTTTGCTAATTGATAAAGAATGGAAGAGTCATTGCTTATGTAGATTAACCCTTAGTTGGACCATCTCCTTAGTTAGACCATACTTCCTCTAGCTTTTCTTCCTTGGCACATACAGTGCTACAACTCTAAGTTTACTTACCTGGGTTGACAATTTAATTGAGGGATTTAGTGCATATAGAACACCCATCACCAATCTTAATCGTCAATTAATCATGGTGCAAGAGTAATCACCAACTTTATTTTTATGGTGTGCGAGTAATCTAATTACATAACTCATCATACATCAGAATTAATTTGAAGACGTAAGATTAAGCAAATTCATTACCGATCATACATCAACATTTAATAAATGGTGCAAATAAATCTAATCGCTCAATCATTTATTCATTAACATTGTTCTAAGGTGCAAGAGATCTAATCACTTAATCATTTATACATCCACATTATCCCATAGTGCAGAGAAGGTTAATCACTTAATCATTTTCAAGCAACATTGAGCGTAAATGAGAACAAGGACATTTCACGAGAATGATAATTCGAGAGCATAATACAACTTAATCTCATAGATTTCAATAGACCTTTTCATATCTAGGAATGTCTTCTAGGAGTATGGAAGGAAGGATAAGATTACATTCAAATTAAAAACCCATAAGAAGATCAATCTTCTTAAACAATCCATTAATTTAACACCACTATTACATTAGGTATCCCCCTTATAATCATTCAACCATTAATTTAATCCATCATTCAACAATAAAAATGAAATTGAGTAAAAGCATAAGGCTTTAGGGATTAAAAACTATGCAAGCATAGTGTAAAGTCGGTAATCCAAAAACGAACGTAACCTGATGAACATGTAGAACACCAAGTTTAACAATCTAAGAATGTGCAATCTTGTGCACAACCTAAATGATCTTGTGCAAAAGTGGTCATAAACTTTTGTAATATCTGCAAGCACATTTTACCCCGGTTAAGTGGGTGTAAGGTCCTTTCCCTTTTAAAAAATAATGTCTAAATCATTTCCTTCTATTCCTCAATAACTATTGTACTAGTATGTTCCGGCTGTGAGCTTGACATACTTAATTTTTTTGAATCTCTATCCAACGCAGGATATAATACTTATACCACTTCTTCAATTAACTAAAATTGTTAAATTATAACTTCCTACAACTTAGTTTACTTAAGTTATGTTTTTCTTGCAAGGAATCCAAAAATAGAATACATCTCATCTAACTCAAAGAAGCAAGTTTGAGTTAAGACTACAAACCATACATTCATGTATGTCTAAGATAAAAATAGAAAAGGGTTAAACCCCCCTCTTTTTGGGTGGTGAGTTTTAGTTTATTTTCTTGCTCAATTTAAGCCATTTACAATTGTTTACACTTATGCAAGAGTTAAAAAAGGAGTTAGCTTTTGGCTAACTTAAAGAAGTCAAATTAAGCCAAGGAGAACTGTCAACCCAATTATGCATCTTGAAAGTTAAAGAATTTTGAAATCCATCACTTGCATGTTGAAAGATAAAGAATTTTGAAATCCATCACTTACTTTTAGGACATAAGTCTAAGTTTCACTTTTTAGACTAAGTCCTCTATAGTTGTCATGCATTACGTAAGAATAAAATAATGGAGTTGGCCCTCCACTAACTTCAAGGAAGCAAGTTAAATCAAATATTACTCATCTCGTCACTAAACACGTTAAATCAGATTTTATATAGAAATTTAATCAATCAACTCTTTGGGGAGAAGTTCATGTTGACCTGGATTAAATCTTTTACGTTGTTGTTCTAATTAAAGAACGACGTTGATTTTTGTTCACTATCGAAATTTTGTTCACCCCAATAACACCCATAAATGAGAAAAATCGTGGGTAAATTTGGAAATTATCCTTTAGCCATGTATCAATCATTACACAACAAACGCAAGAGGTTCCTTACGCAAGGCAACCAAGGGAATAGATATTCCCTTCAACCGCCCGTACCTAGAGATTAGTTTCATCCATTTTATGAGAGGAAACATATTTCAGGAAGGTGCACTCAGGACAACAAGCAAGGAGGTAAAGGTCCAAATCTCAATTGCCCCAAAATGTCCAACGAATCCCTAGTGATTACTGCCCAAGCGTCGAGCCCACGCGCTAGGAGGAAGGAAGAACACTGCAAGGAATGTGCGCAATGCACCAATCAACCTTACTTTTTTTACTGAAACGAAGGATTTACTACACAGGAGCACCGACTCCCTTTTCTAAAGTGCAGGCGAGGGCGCCAACAGTTAAAGGAAATTATCACAAAAAGGAGTGAACCCCCCTTCCCTCTACAATGATTTTTCAAATTGAAGAATCAGACATTGGGTTGATTTTAGGTGACAAAGAATCTAGGGGTCTGGTCTTCAGTTTTCTTAACGCCATCCTCACAGTTCGTACCCGTTGAAAATAGAAAAAACTTACTACGTAACCCAGTTCAGAGCAACCAATAACTGTACAGTAAATTGCGAAGAGCTAACACCTTAAATAAATACTCCCTTCATACAACACGCATTAAATTCAAAACTAGAATTGCTACTACGAAATCAATCCCGATGATCAAGTAATTACATCCTGAATTACTATCGAGGGTTTCCTATTTCATTGTGGATGTTGAATTTGATCATCAAGGTGAGAATTAAGGAGAATATCTAATGGTGGTCGAAGGAGTGTGCATTCTGGTTACAATATATACATATATCGGTGGATTCAATAAAGAAATACAATGGATTATAAAGGAGGTCAGCGAATCAATGTATTATATTAATTCTTTAGACTTATTTCATCTTCCTTAATTTTTTAAATTGATTTACCTCTTTCCTTTCCTGTTTTATTTAATTTATAATTTAGTTTTAGTATCCTCACCAACTTTAGACTTAGGCTTAATTTTTTAATAGGCTCAGACTTTTGTTTGGGGATTCAAAATTAATCGTTTAAATCTTTAATTAATTAATTAAAGCCAACAAAGCTTAAAGATTTTTATAAGGTTTAAATATTCTCTCAAGGTTTTCTAGGCCACCTAGATTCATTGATTCAAGTTTTAATTCTGTGACGTACCCTTCAAGATGCACTCTATGCTCCAAGGGTGCCACTCACCTTTGATTCAAATTTTTAATTACGCGACGTGCCCTTAAAAATTCACTCCGTGCTCCAAGGGTGCCACTCACCTTTGACTAGTTTTGGTAGTTGTCCAACCCTTGGAGTGAACACTCCATTCGAGCAACCTTGTGAGAGAATAAGGGCTTCTAAGGAATAAAGACCCTGCCTTATTGCGTGTCCCTTAGAAATCTTCATGAGAGATTGCCTCAGTCTACCCTCACGACATCCTGGATCTCTCTAAATAGGTAATCTTTAACCTACAATTCGATCCATGATGAGAGTGATATTAGGCCATGTCAAGGACTTTGCCCCACCTCTCCCTCAATCTGGAGTCCAAGGAGGTCCATTGATTCCATCGACATCCACACTTTGTCAATGTCCTGCACACTCAGGAAAACTCGTCAATAGCAACTGTCAATATGCATATAACAAATAACACTAAATCATAATCCATCAACATCATCATAAAAATCCATAAGTGAAATAATAACCATGTACTATAACTAGATCACTTGCACACAAGTGTCCTCAAAGAATAAGTCAATAACATGTGCTCGCAAGAGCAGGATGTTAATACACCCCCTTGTTTTAACTTCATCCCGAATTTGTACAGTGTATAAAAATGCAGTAAATAAAGTATCTGACAAGATCTATATGTCTACTCTATCAGATAAGTAAGGAACTATTGACACATATTATATGCGTCCTCCCAAGTAGTTGAGTGTGTACTATAATTGTCCCACTAGACCTTGACCTAATTGACTATTTGACACCATAGTTGTCGAATGCGATGGTCCAAAATGTGGATTGGCTCCACCATCAGTGCACCCTCATCCAACACCGCAAGGAACTCATGTCAATATCATGTGTAGGATCACTACCATAATGTCACAAATTAGATACAAGAAAATCATCGTGCATACACCTCAAAGAATGAGGCAAGGCTAGTTGATAGGCCACGGGTCCTTTCCTTTACACAACTTTCAAAGGCCCCACAAACCTAGGAGAGATTTTAGCACCCTTTCCGAACTTAATCAAACTCTTGTGTGGTTTCACCCGCAAGAAAACTCGGTCACCAACTTCATAGTTGCAGTCAACGCGATGTGCATCAACATAACTATTTTATCTATCTTGTGCTTATTTAATCCTTTGTATTATCGTTTGCATTTTTTCTTCCATTTCTTGGATCATTTCTGGTCCCACTAGGACCATATCCTCAAGTCGATCCCAGTTCAATGGAATCTGACATAGTTTTCCATATAGAAACACAAACGGTGCCATCTTAACGGTACCTTGATGGTTGTTGTTGTACGCAAACTCTACTAATGGCAAGAACTCTTCCCAACATTTATGTTGGTCCAACACATACATACGCAACATATCTTCCAAATTTGGTTTTTTCTTTCTGTATGCCTGTCTATCTTAGGGTGGTATGTTGTACTGAAGTTCAGTTGTGTTCCGAAGGCCTCTTGGGAACTAGTCCAAATCTTCATGTAAACACTGATCCTCTATCAGATACGATTATTTTTGGCATGCCATGCAGTCTCATAATATCACTGACAAAAAGTATAGCTAGGTCTGGTGCTTGATACATCGTATGCACATAAATAAAATGTGCACTCTTTGTTAGAGTGTCAACTACCATGAAAATCGAGTTGTTCCTCCTTACCATCAACGACAATCCAACAATGAAGCCCATTGAAATGACCTCCCATTTCGATTCCAGAATAGTGTGTGGTTGTAGTAATCCTTCAAGATGTCTGTGTTTATCCTTCTATAATATCTCCAATAATAATTGATTATTAAAGTCTAAGTGTACTTTGGAATACATTTTTGTTTATGGAAAATTCGGATTTCGAATTTATTTTCCATTTATCGAAAATCCGAATTTGGAATTTGATTATTGTAATTAATTATTTATGACTATTAGGCAAAGATTTGACTTTCCCAACTAACTTCTTTGATTGTGACACATGTAAAGGACATTTTTTTTAATAAATCAAATGTTGAAAGAAAAATGGAACATCCAGGTTAAAAACAGTTGACTATGACTGCATGAGTGGGAAACATATTTGAGTTGTCTCAGGGATGATTTTTACAAGTGGAAAATGAGGGATTTGACCACTAGCAACCCCTAAAAATTAGGTATTTGTAAAGATGTGAATTTACCAAGGAGGGAAGGAAATACCTAGGCACACGATGCATATAAATACAACATATGGAGGAAGCAGGACGCTATTTAGTATGTTGAAGAAAGGAAAACTACTTGCTGTTATGAACATTGTTAGTGTGAGGCAAGGGAATTTCTTATTTGTGGAAGGTGACTGTAGCAAAGGAGGATCATCTCATTTTTCCCTTATGGACTCGTGGTCAGGCTAGGGGGTGAACAGAGCAAGTAAACTTGGTTTTTCTGTTCTATGGTTGGATGGAACGTGGTTGTTCCATTTGTGTCCCCGCATTAGATTCAAATATGTATCTTCACTTGCATTCTTGTTAATATTTTGTTTATTATTATTTGTCAGGAATGAGATGGTTTATGTGATGATTGTATATACATTTATATATGTGCTCACTTGGCAGAAATAGAAGAAATATTGTAGGTTCTAATTACTAATGAAATAGGGTTGTACATATATATATGTGTGTGTGTGTGTGTGTGTGTGTGTGTGTGTGTGTGTAATCATACATAAAGAAATGAGAGAACTATTGTAGGTTCCTAATAATCATTAAGTAGGGTTATGCATATACATAAATGACGGTGTATACTTGTATATATATGTGTTCAAGCATAAAGGAAAAATAGGACTTCTACTATGTTCATATTAACCATTGAATTGGATATATAAACATGATAAATTATTATTTTAGATCTTTACAAGTACCATAAGAAATAGATGGAATGAATAAGAGTCATCGTCTATATATTTACATATTATTTATGTTTATAACCACATAAATCAATGACTCAATAGTCTACAAATGCATGGTAAAATAGTTGTCACATTCACTGAATCTTGTTCAAAATGGTTTCAATAACCTCTGTATTCAATTGAAAATAATTACAAACAACTTGTATGTCTATTTGAGTTGATTCAAATTATTATAGTGACCATAGGCCAAAGACTCCATTACTACTTGTAGACAAAATCTAGGAAGAATGGCATAAGTGTGTATTATTGGATCAGAACTAGAATACCTTTTCGAGCAAGAGGACTTTCCTGGAATTGTTTTCCCTGATTTGTATAAACCTAGTAGGGGAAATACAATAGATTTATTAAACTATGCTAAGTAATTAATGGAAACAAATAATGAAACCAGACGATACAATACTTAGCTTGAGTTCAACATCAATTTAGTTCGCCACTGGTGCTTGTGCGACAATCTGTCCATGAACCAAAGGGGGAGGAGTGGACCATAATTCATCTTATGGGTACCCTTGCAAAAATGAAACAGGGCCCCATCATTAATTAAGGAAATCTGAGAATTAATTCTTTTATTTACACAGAGTACACATGATGATTTATATAGTGATAAAATAAATACACAAGTTAGGAATCATACAGTGATAAAGTAAATATACAAGTCCTGAATTATACTGTGATAAAGTAAAATACATAATGCATTTGGGAATTTCTCGAGAGGGTAATAATTATTTTATGTAAATAACAAAAGTATAAATTAAACAGAGTTAAAATAACTCACACAGAGGACAAGTGTGAATTTGTAACATCCCACTCTTGCACGCACTGAGTGGACTTATTCTTTAAGGACACTTGTGTGCAAGTGATCCAGGTCATTATACTATTGGTTGTTTCGATTATAATTATGAGATATTGTGGATTTGATGATATGTTATTTTTATTGTATTTACATCGGCAGGTGATATTGACTGTGTTCTCCTAAGTGTGCAGGACTCTGGACGTTAGAGGATGCTGAGGCATAGATGAAACTTCTTGGACTCTGGATCGAATTAGGGATTGGACTGTTAGGGTTTCAATGTTGTTGATGTGACATATGTACATATGATTATATATTATGATGTTGATTGTTATCGCTAACATGTTTCATTTATGGATGTAGGATGATAATAGATTGTCGACCAGACTCACATTTGTAGTAAAGGGGTCATGCACAACAACCAGAGACATTGAGGGAGAGGTTTGGCAGCAACCCTACCACAACCTACTAGCACTCCCGTCGTGGCTCGAATTGTAGGTTAGCGATTACCTAGTTAGAGAAGACCCATGATGTCATGAGGGCATATTGTGATAGCTTCTCAAGATGATTCTAAGGGGTGCGCAATAAGGCAGGGTCCTTATTACTTAGAGGCCCTTAGTCTCTTACAAGATCATCTGATGGAGTATTGACTCCAGGGGTTTGACATCTACCAAATTTAGTTAAGAGGCGAGTGACACCCTTGGAGAATGTAGTGCATCTTGAAGGGCACGTTGTGCGAATAAAACAAAAAGAGGCGAGTGGCACCCTTGGAGCACGTAGTGCGTCCTGAAGGGCACGTCACGATTTTAACTATGGTAAGTTATTAAACCTAGTGCATAGAAAACTATGCCTCCTTAGGACCTAGTCATCCTTAAAATGAATGATGTGATGAGTAAAGTTTAATAAAAACAATTCCCTTAAGAACTGTCACTGAGCCTAGTGAATTTAAAACCTAGTTCTAAGTAGAACCTATGAACAAAAAAAAACTAATTAGACATATAACAAGAAGGGGGTAAAGAAAATTCAAGCTTTATTAATTAAAGTAAAATTTTTAATGAAGGTTTAATTATTAAAAGGGAGTAAATGGTTATTTGTCTAAACTTGCTAATTCTGAACTTAGTTAAAAAGGGGGGAACTTAAAGAAAAAGGGAAATGTGTAACTTAGTAAGGAATCTATCCTTTGGAACTTTCTATTTATGAACTCAACTAGGATTTAAGTAAGGCGTAGGTCATTTAAGAATTGTAAGGGAATAATGGGACATCGAGGAGTGTTTTTAGGAACGCTTGTATGTGGGTGAGGGAAATAGGCAAATTTAACTAATTAATAAATTGATTTTCTGGTGCAACTAGGGGATCGGGCGACATGTGTATGGGGGAGGTTTGGCTAATTAAATAAATGGAAAATGAATATAATGAGGGTTTGGGAAACTAATCACTTGAAAGCTCTAGCAAAATGATGGTGGAGGAGGAGATGGATCACATCTAGTTTGCGTAAGGTTACGCTGCTGGAATTTTATCTTGACTGAATTTCTCTTGTGGGAGTTAGGATACCCAACTCAGGTAATGAGTGCTAGCTCTACCTTGCGAGGTGACCTGGGAGATAGAATTCTCTGGTATTGTGTGTGTGGCCCCTTTGCATCTCGGTGGGCTTAGGGTGAAGAATATTACCCCTAGCGTTGGCTGGGAGGTACTGATGAGGTCTTAGTGGTCGGCAAGCAGGAGCTGGATGGGGCGCACATGTGGGACATCATCTACAGGATCATCACCTTCGGATTCGGTACACACATTTGAATTATGTTTGTATTTTAGTTAAAATTATCCTTTGTATGAAAATAATAATGATGATGAAGAAATCGATGCATTTCCAATTGAAGTTGTTCTATGTGTTCATAATAAGGAATTAAATCTAAGCTTTTATTCAATTTCAATTTCTATTGTGGTTTTAGGATGTTGGTTGTAGTCGAGCTAGGCTCTTAAAACTTGTTTATCTTGTAGCCCCTCCCTTCAGTAGAAATTATTTAACTTCCTCTACTAAAAAAATTTAAACATGTTATTGCTTGGAAGCATAAAACCTTAGAGCCTTTAAATTTTGTGCAAACGACCTTCCCCCCCTCAATTGTTGATATTGGGACTTTCGATTCCTGTAGATTGCGTTTTGTTTTTGTTTTTCTGGGCAGTCAGCTATTGGCTCCATTTCGTTATTTTGGATTTCTGATCACTAGCTTTGCCTATGTTTTTTTTATCCTTCCACTGTGTACTCTGGTAGCGATCCCTGCAAAGTACGAAGGTAGTCCAAGGCGTCGACATGTAACTCATGCTACAACAACCATGAAATCTCATTTTCTAGTAAGTTGAAATAATTTTAATCTTGCCTCAAGCACTGAGTTTTTTTTAATATAATCCCCTCAGTGTTGGAATCCGACCCTTCCCATATTAGATTCTCATATTTCATATTTTGAGAATAATTACTTTTGAAAAATCAAAATT
Source organism: Picea abies (assembly GCA_900067695.1). Taxonomy (NCBI): domain Eukaryota; kingdom Viridiplantae; phylum Streptophyta; class Pinopsida; order Pinales; family Pinaceae; genus Picea; species Picea abies. The sequence continues at coordinate 4,721 of CBVK0100894109.1, read as the reverse complement.
TGTGATCTCACGCGCAATGAAATTGTCATAATTCACATTTAAAGTGATAATTTGCATTTACTGTTTACAGTGGTAATTTGGATTACAGTGATAATTTTCATTATAGTGATAATTTTCATTTATGGTGACAATTTGTATCTACAACGATAATTCGCATTTACAGTAATAATTTTTTTTTATAGCGATAATTTGCATTTACGATGATAATTGCATTTACAGTGAATTGTCACTCTCTGGTATATATTTAATAAGTTTATATATATAAATTGATGGGTATTCAATGGATATAAAACTCATGAAATTAGTTGACCAATATTTTATGTATACAACTTTTATAAACTAATACAATCCTTAGTGGAAAGAAAGGACACCAATCAATATGTTATCAATTTTAAATTAAATAATTGCATTGCTTTGGATACCTATATAGCTTTGAATGATTCCAAATCCATCAATGAATGAGCACGGATGGACGCTAATAACGAAAATAGAATAAAGACAACCGTGATTCCAAGTCTGCCAAATGCCAAACCTGACCGCGTTTTCTGCTCATTTGTGTACCGTCTTCTTACCTCAGTCTGTGTAACTTCTTCTTATTGTTTTCTCCAACTAACAATGTGTTGATCACTATTATGGCTTGTCTGTTCTGGTCATTTCCCATGCACCCAAGCCACGAATAGAGTAGTGGTTATTCCTTCTCTCTCTCTTCCAAACCTTCTGGCAGAATCATATTAATGGCATTGATGTTGTAAGGGTTGTAGTTATTGGCAACGACATAATTCTAGGCAATTTAATCACCTATCCCTGTTTTATTTTGTTTTTATTGGATTCTTACGTCCAGGGCCTGAGAATGACGTGTGGAAGTTATATTTTTTCTATAACAATTCTCAGCCATCGTACCTACCTCGTGCATGCAGAGTGTGGTACGACGTAAGTATGTGTGTAAAAATTATTTGGCCAAGTGGCACTTTCCTTGATTTTATGCTCTACCATTTCTGAGCATGGCAGTAGCGGTTTCCTTGTGGGGTGAAATTGATTTACTGACAGTTGGCCTTCTAAATAATTCTAATCCACATTTAAATATTTAATACTCCCTTGTTTGAGAATCACAACTTAGTGATAGCTTGTAAAGGTAATTATTTCTAATTCAGAGAATCTTGGGTTAAATACGCCTAGCTTTTTAACATCTTTTAAATAATCACACAGAGATTTTTGTTAGTGGTTAGTGCTGGCAGTGATGGTGTGATTTAGTTAATTGTAAATTAGAAATGGTTTTTTGTTTGATTATGGCAGTTGGATTCACGATAGGGAATCTAATACGGCGATTATCCCCTTTATTTGTTTAATTATTTCCACCACAGTCTAATCGTTTAATCATGAATAATGTTGATATACTCTTCATTAGTGAATTGTTTTATAACAGTTTAAATGGGTTAATTGTGATTATCGCTTGTTAATAAATTGGTAGTTTCTACTTAAGGGAGCTAATTGGAAATAGATTGGAATCATTGATGTGGTTATGGCATTATTTCCTTCATGAATGTTAAGCGAACTGTGTCTCATTAGATTAATGATTTTAATTTCCTTTACTTTAAGATGTTGATTTGTTACTTATACTATGAAGTAGTACTTATGAAAATAAATACAAATGAGTTACTTCTAGACGTTGCGTCAGTTTAAATGTATCGAATTTAGTCACTCTGCATCCATTTTGCTTGATTATTTAGAGCGCCTTTGTCTAATGGAATTTTATATTGTATGTTAGTGCCAATTGGATTTTAGGCATGTTGGATTTTATGTTGGGTTCAAGGTTTAGAAGTATTTTGTTTGCTTGTGGGTCCCTAGCACCTTTGTCACATTGTGGCGACATGAAACCTTATGACTAGGTCATTGCATGCGTTGATTGATAAGCAAATGTAAAACATGGCTTAGGATCATGTGCCTCCCAATGTGGATGATATTGTTGTATTTATGGTTGTACTTGTTTTGTAACATTTATTGTGATTGTCTCTCGCCCATCGAGAAGGTTCTAGTTATTGGTCATTGAAACTATTGTGTCAGGATTGAATGATGTTGTATTTTAGCATAGTAGGCATGATCTTGCATGTGTCGGGCTGGATGTAGACACCTCCTTATTCCTTAGAACAGTCACTAGCCCTGAGAACTTAAATGGTCAAAATCGATGGGAACCTGGGCTTGAGTGTTTCTTATGTGTCCTGAAGGTCCTAACCTTGCAAGGTAGGATGGGCGGGTAGTCGTTATTATTTTGTCTAATTGATTTTTGTATGTTCCATCCAGCTGCATCATGTGCTAGTATGTTGGTCATTATGTTGTACTAGTTTCCTGAATTGTGTGTGTTAGGTTCATCATCAAGTTCTGTTGATTGACTATTTTCGTTGTTACTTTCCTATCTTAAAAAAAAGAAAAAAAAATTGCACTTGTTACGCGTAGCATGTTGTTGTAACGACGTGGGTCATTACACAGAGGGTAAATAATGCTTTCATATTTACCGAGTATAAAGTTATGAATTATACAGTGTTAAAATAAACACACATGACAAAATTACAAATCCCCTTTGGAGTAACGGATTGCATGCACAAAGAATAGAATTATGAATTACAAAACCCTTTACATAATTTCCAATCATAACTATGAAAATGAGGGTTAAACCCAAGAAGCGGTCCACCCCTTTTGTAAACGATTTAGCTCTAACTAAGGAAGTTAAATGGCCATGGGAAGGCCCACTGAGATAAATTTTGTAGACTAAAGGACATAGACAGGATTCGAGTAACGCGCTAACATTTTTCTATATAAATGCAGAGAGAAAATACAAACAAAGAATCTATGTTACGACATCTATTTATATGTCTTTGCTTTATATTTTCATAGAAGGTAAATTATGAGACAGAGGATAAAAAATTACACGATATGTATTCACTGTGAAAACTCTAAATTGAAATTACAAAGAGAGAATCAGGATTGGCATTTATATACATAAATACGCTTTATAAAGAAAACGCAAAGTGAAAACTATGAGACAGAGGGACTTTTTTTGTCGATACACATTCACTATAGGAAACACAGAGTGCAATTGTTATGCAAAATGTAATTTACGAGTTATACAAAGTAATATGAAATTACACATGCCCTATATGCATATATTCATGCAGAGTTAAAAATATGAATCCCACAGGGTGGAAAAACAAACACACAGAGAAGAACTCTATAAAGAACAAAAAGAAACCATACATTTATGCTCTCGCCAAGTACCGATTATGTTTCTCCACATAATTCTAACATAAATATTCCAGAACTTACTACAAATTTCATAGTGGTAATATATCTCACACATGGTATAGATTTATTGGATTTTTGCACAGAGAACAAACGAAAATAGATATGGGTAATGGTAGGGTTAGCATTGCTATAATGGTGGAGGTAGGAGAATGTGAGAAGAGTACCAACATATAAATGTAAAACATTGTGACCACAATAGAACTGTAAGCCATGAAGGTTTGAATAACACCAGTCAACCCAAGATATAGTCTAAGCCATTCCTGAGAACCTCAAAACCCAGAAGATCCTCTAGAGGAAATGGCTATAGAGGCAAAATGTTAATACGTTTCCAAACAATTTTTATCCACGAGTTACAAAATAATGAAGAAAATAAGTTCTTGTTACCTAGCACAGAGAGGAACCTGACTGGTGTTCGCCTTCCATATTTGTTTACCATGGTCAAGTCTGTTTCCAAGTCATTGGCCATACACAAGAATGGAGGCACAGGGTATGCGTAGAGGTAGAATTGCACAAATGGCAGAGGAGGGTTTTCATGAATCCAAAAGGAAACAATGAACAAAGTAACCTCAAATACCTTGCAAAGGAAGAGTAATGGTTGAGAAGAACCCACAGTACCTTGGCCATGTGAAGACTTAGATATGGTGAGCCCGCATTGGGCACAGATACCTAAGTGCCCGGTTCAAACAGTATGATACAAACCTTCCTTTATTGGATATAACCAGCTATTAATGGCTGCAAACTGATATGACATCCGCCATTAACATGGATTTCAAAACCTATTCAATGATGGGACGTGTCATAAGTCGGGTAGGGTTAATGTTGTTAGGTATAGGTTTGGATGTGGCACAATTGCAGAACCATATGCGTTATGGTGTATGAGATGTCAATATTGTAACATCCCGCTCTGGCGCACTGACAAAACTTATTCTTTGAGGACACTTGCTCGCAAGTGATCTGGATTGTTATGATGATGAACCACTTAACCTTGATGATGATGCGTCATGATTGATGACAGGATGTTTTACTATTGCTATATACAGGTGCTATTGACTTAGTTTCATTGAGTGTGCAGGGTTTCGGACCTTGAGGATGCAGAGGCATCGGTGGAACTCCCTTGGACTCCGGATTGAGTCAGGGAGTGGGCTATTTGAGTTGTTTTCATTTACAGTGATATTGTGTGGTTTGATGATATGCTATTGATTTCATGATATGTTGTTGACATGATCTGACATGATGGTTGATGATGCAGGCTGACGATAGCTTGCCGACCAGACTCACATATGGAGTAAAGGGGCCACACACGAGTTCCAGAGAGATTGAGGGAGAGGTGTGTCAGCAGCCCTGCCACAGCCTATTAGCACTCCCGCCGTGGCTCGAACTGTAGGTTAACGATTACCTAGTTCGAGAGGACCCACGATGCCGTG
>CBVK0100894096.1:0-12693 GCA_900067695.1 Picea abies | reverse complement strand
TTGTGAATGAATGTTGTGTGTGATTGTTGTTCTTTATACCATCTGCTTTATGTTTATAACTCTGGAATTCACAGTAAAGACTCACTGCCACTAAGATTCATGATTCAAAGTTAAAAATGAGAGTAAATGTTTAATAATCTACTCTAACTGATTCACCCCCCCCCCTCTCAGTTAGTTCATACCTGTAACACCACTTTCCCTGGTGAAGGAGTTGGCCTGCTTTGACAAGTCGATATAGCTAGATCCTCTGCTGGTGGGTTTTCTTGATCTGTGTGTCCATAATCCAATGCGTTGTGGCTTATTCCATGCAATCTGGGTTTAACTCCATTGGTGTGAGTTGTTATGCCATGTTAGATGTGTCCATAGAGGTGTAAAGTAGGGTCGAAGGTGGTCCACATTGAACACTGGGTGCAGAACAAGGAATGGTGGAATATTGAGCTCAAAGGAATTGTCCCCTACAACCTTGGTGATGGTGTATGGCCCATATCGGAGTGAACGAATATTATGGTAGGGTCCAGTGAGGCGCTCCTTTTTCAAATGTAGACACACTTTGTCGCCCACCTCGAAGTTATGTGGCAGCCGATGTTGATCATGTCACTGCTTGTACTTAGCATTGGCTCTATCCAAAATGTCATGAACCTATTGGAGGATGTGTTGAATTCACTCAATGAAGTTGTTTTCCTTTTCAGCCTCAGACTGGACATGGGTTGAATCTACCTAAGTAGCCACAAATGGCATGGCTACTTCAATGGGACATAGTGGCTGGAATCCCAAGACCACCTAAAAAGGGCTATGGTTGGTTGAACTATGGAGAGACCGGTTGTAGCTATGTTGTACATAGGGGAGGCTCTCATCCCATGTGCGTGGATTCTTTGATTTGTACATGTGCAGAATGTGTACTATCATCCAGTTGATGACCTATGTCTAGCCATCAGTTTGCAGATGGAAAGTTGTGGACTTGGTGAGCTTGGTGTACAGCATCGACCAGAGGCTAGACCAAAATGTACTAAGGAACCTGTTGTCCCAATATAAGATGATAGATTATGGGATCCCAAAGTGTACCCACACTCATTCAAAGAAGATTTTAGCAGTGGATTTTGCTATGATATTCTTCTTACAGGCCATCATAATGGACATCTTTGAGAATCTGTTGATGACCACAAAAACACAGTCATTTCCATGCTTATTAGAAGGGAGGCTCAACATGTAATCCATGGAGATGGATTCCCAAGGTCGACTAGGGGTAGGAAACGAAGTATAGAGGCCTTTCTTCTTGATGGTTGATTTGGGAATGCTGCAAGCAGTGCAGGACTTGATGTACTTCCCGACATCTCGTCGAAGGTTCGGCCAATAGAAATACTTTTGCAGTACTTCCATGGTTTTATCAACCCCAAAATGCCCAATGACCTGACTGTAGTGTGCCTCCAAAATCATCTTGGCACGCTCACTTGAAGGAACAAAAAGGTGTCCCAGGTGACATTAGAGGGCATCTTGGAGGTGAAAATTAGGAACATTATTACCATCCAAGAGTGTATTGTATGTGTGACTGAATTCTGGATCACTTTTGTAGAGAAGTAGCCAATCGAAAGTCTCGTGCACACAAGAGTTTAGTACCATGCTTAGTGCCATGATAGGTGGTTGGATGAGGTAGTCCACAACATTATTGGTGCTTCCTTTCTTGTACTTATTGTTCAAATGAAACTGTTTTAGGTATGTGGACCACTTTTGATGGCGATCTTTCTACAACTTCCCTTGTGTTTGTATGAACTGTAAGGGTCGGTGGTCTGTGTGGATGACCATTTCCTTTCCCAAAATGTAATGCTTACATTGTCGACAAGCATTCACAATGGAATACATATCTTTTTCATAAGTGGGATACTTCCAGACTGTGTCAGAAAGTGTCTCACTGTAATATGCCACTCGATCCCCCTGTTGAGTAAGGATAACCCCAATAGCATAGTAAGAGGAATCTACCTTGATCTCAAATGGTTGTTGCAAGTATGGTAATGTGAGCACTGGTGTAGAGCAGAGGTGATGCTTCAACTCTTCAAATGCCTTCTGTTGAGATTCAGACCAAAATAATTTTTCTTTCACTCCTCCCTTGGTGACTTGACTCAAGGGCCAAGTGATATGAGAGAATCCCAACATGAACTTGTGGTAGAATTTGGCAAGACACAAAAAGATGTGGAGCTATGTTAGGGTGGTTGGGGATGGCCAATCCCGAATGACTTGGATCTTGGCTGGATCCACATGCACCCCCCACTCATCAATAATGTATCCCAGATACGGAATCTGGGTCATGCCAAAAGTGCACTTCTCCAAATTAGCACACAACTTGTGTTGCCTTAGTGTTTGGAGGACCTGTCGAATGTGGTGGAGGTGCTCTTCCCAAGTCTAGTTGGAGATCAGAATGTCATCCAAGTACACCACTACAAATGAGTTGGTGAATGGTTGCAATACGTCGTCCATTAGCCTCATGAAGGTTGTAGGGGAATTTGTCAACCCGAAAGGAAGGACCAGCCATTTGAAAAGACCCTCCTTGGATTTGAAGGTAGTCTTCCACACATCAGAGGGTTTGATTGGTACCTGGTGATACCCAGACTTCAATTCGATCTTGCTGAAATATTTCACCCCCTTGAGTTGGTCCAAAAGGTCATCAATCTATGGGATCAGGTACCTATTATGGACATTGATCTTATTCAATGCCCGATAGTCAATGCAGAGTCTCCAAGTCCCATCCTTCTTCCGCACTAGCACGATCGGGCTCCCACAGGGTGATGAACTTGGTCAGATGTAACCTTTCTGCAATAGCTCCTAAATCTACCCCTTGATTTCGTCATTCTCCATAACAGAGTGCTAATAGATTGGTCCATTGGGCAACGATGCACCTGGGGTCAGATCGATGAGGTGCTTGACCTGGTAGTGTAGAGGCACCCCTGCGGGGGAGGTGAAGATGTCCTCATACTCCTCCATGACCTTATCCATTTGTTGTTGTCATGAAAAGGGGCCCTGTCTGGAGGTCATGGCCACAGTCTTCTTCTTTCCCTGAGGGCGGATCATCAGGAAAAAAAATTTCCTAGTTTTGGCAATGAACTTACTGTACTGTTTTGCAGTAACCAAAGAGATGGATGTAGGCGGTGCTATTTCTGGTATGTTGTACAAATTATTTCCCAAAGTAATAATAACAACACAAGGCCTAGACTCATACATTGCATGTCACCTCCACAAGTATGGTTGACCTAATAATACATCGCAAACATCAAGAGGAGCAATGCCACATAATACCTCATCCATGAAGGGCTTGATGATGTAGGGAAGGTGACATTGTTGGCTGATGCAGAGGTATTGTCCTTTGTGTAGCCACCCGATGGTGTATGGTTGTGGGTGTGTTGTGGTCAACAAGCCCAGTTGTTTCATGACCTCTACTGAGATGAGGTTATTCTAGATCTCCTTTTCGACAATGAAATACAATGGGGAACCCTTTACCCACATCTGGGAATGGAAGAGGCGCTCTGCCTCCTCTAGATATTCTAGTTCCTTCTTCTGGATCTTCGTGGTGGAAACGGTGGCGTTAGGATATGCATTGATAATCTGCTTCCCCTGTCATTCCCCATGTTAGGTTCTAATTCAGAGTCGGAGCCTGTATCTGATTCAGAACCTTCAACTTGGATACCAATGATTGCTTGGCCCGACACTCACTTGTGTTGTGAGTGGAGCTCTTATGGAACTCACACCACTTCCCCGTGTCCTTTTTTGGCTTTATGGTGTTGTTATTTGCTTGCGGCTTTGGTGGGTTGTCCTGGGCCACCCCGCCTTGTCTTGGTCATTTGTTCAATGGGTTGGGGGTACCTTTCCCTTTCTTTTGATTCACAGACCCAAAGTCTCGCTTCTTTTGTTTGACCTTCTGCTCAATCTTGGCAACATACCAGTATGTCACACCAAGCGAGGAGATGTCGAGGAACTCCATTTACTCCTAAATGCATCTATGCATGCAACTGCGGTAATTTAACAACAAATGTTTATCTGAATCTTTGATACCCAACTTTGTACGTCTATGAAACAGATTCATCAGCTCAAGCACATCTTGGTCCCTTTGTTGCCGCAACGTAGTCCATTGTATGTATTTGTCCTCGTAGCTCCCCATAGGATAATATTGTTCCTTGATGGAATCTCAGAAAGAATTCCAAGTGGGTGAAACTAAGAATAGAGAGGGTTCCCCCTCACTCTATTTCTCCCAATAGGTTTACCATCAGTCCTTGACATGGGGGATAGCTTTAAGGAGTGCAAAAATAATCCTTTCTCGGTCAGAAAAGTCATGAACTGAGAAATATCCTTATAACAGATTCAACCATATATCTACAACATATTCATCTATTTGTCCCTCAAATATGGGAATGTCAAAGTTTGCTTGTACCTTAAAAGGAGTGGCACCTCCAGAGTGGTTGCTAGATGTAGATGCGATGCCAGTGGGCAGTCGTTGAAGGATTTGGGCAAAGTTGTCCATCATTGTGTTCATGTGTTTATCTAGGGCCTCCTCGAGAAATAATTTGATAGGATCTCTTGCTCCCTCATATTTATTTTCTTCCCCCATGGGTGGTCACTAGGGTTTACAAGGTTGATCTTGCAACGTTTCAACTAAATCGAGCCCTAACTACTTATACCCCAACCTCGTTGGCTACATGCAAAGAAGGATCGAGAAAGAGCGGACTGTTGTGATACCAGTGATCCATATTTATGCAGGAACACAATGAAATACATAAATACCCATAAACGCAAAGATACAGTGGAAATAAAACTTCATTTCATTAACAACAAATGACTGAAATATGCTTAAAGACAAAATGGAAATAAAATAGCTAGGGTGTTGGTAGCTTATCTGTGAGAAGAGATGTGGTGGCTACTAGCCTCTAAGCTCTATGTTACAATGAGTCTTGAAGGCCTATATATTATTGAGAAACAATGGAAAACCCTAAACATCCAAAAACCTAACCCTAGGAGATCAAATGCCAGAATATGGGCCCCGTCGGGGTAAATTGGTACATCAATTTTTTGGGGTCGTAACTTGGGCATACTATCTCCGTTTGACACACATGATACATCGTTAAAAAGATATATCTGAGGAATACACTGCTACCAATGAATATCAAGTCCAAAACAAACTCATATTCGTTAAAGCATTTGATGCAAAAAAACATCGTTTAGGGCCTCAAAACGGCTCTGGAAGTTTAGGACCCAAAAAACTACTAAAAATAGTAAATTTTGCTACAATTAAGGAAACTAAAAAATTGAAAGAAACAATGGTGTGGGTCCAAGTGGAATAGGAGGGTGGCCACCAATATCCACCTGTATCATTGGAGCTTCTAAATGGCTTCAACCAGCTTCCCCACCTGGCTCTCAACGATTTCTTCTTCCATCTGTGTTAGGCCCATCATAGAGCGAAGTGCTCTAGTGACTACTTCTTTAACTCCCATCTACTCTGTGAATAGCTTTTCTTTCTCCTTTTGGATCTACACTCTATCCTATCCAAACTTTGCTTGGAGATCATCATTTTCTTGTTGTGCAACCTAACGTTGCTCTATGGCTTCCTCCTTTGCTTGCTTCAGGGCCTCTGTGGCCTATTATTTTTCCTCTTGGACATGATGAAGGAGAACCTCTATCGAGTCTACTATTCTGCGTAGCTGAGCAGGATCATCTCCTACTTCTATGTCCCCTGCTGACAATGACACAGTAGGCATTACGTGGCTCGAATAAACAGCCTGTTGTACCCCTTTGAGATCTGCCTCAATCCTGTCAAACATTGCCTCATGTTTGGCTTTGCTTTGCTGTAAGATGTCCTCTGAGGTATCTGATACAACGAAACTGATAAGTTCAATGTCATCTACCGTGAGCACAGTGTGGAATGGGGGTGTATTGGCTTTTGACTTCTTCCACGATGAAGGTTTCTTCACGGAACCATTTCTTTTCATGGATGTTTTTTTCTTTGTCATTGGATCTTTAGGCAGTGTTACTTTGCCCTGCTTCTTCTTGTATTCTTCCCCTTCATCCTCTTCTTTTTCTACTTCATCACCTCCTCCCCCTTCAGGCGAATTTGGTGTTGTTTCCTTTGATGCGCTACTCAATTCTTGTACCTCTTCCTTCTTTTTCTTCTTACTGTTGCTCGGTGCATCATATTCTTCACAAGTGACCATAGGGATTCCAATGAAGTTGAGGTTGAAGAGTTTTGCCTAGTCAACTGGTACAAGGAACTTTGAAGGCCATTCCTTGGTTATTTCTTCCATGCGCTCCTTTGTGAGCTTATAATAACTCTGTAGCTCCTCCTTGCTTTCATCTCTATGCACAGTGATATATATGAAATGCCTATCTGCGCGGAACTTCACGAATGTCCTGGACCGATGCAGTGTATTCGGTGTCATGTGAGGGAAATATTCAATGTCCCTCTTCAACTATAGATAAAAGGTGTGGAACACCATGTTTGACTGTCATTGCTTCACCATGTTGCTTGAATACCATAGCGTAGTGAACTTTGTAGCTAGTGGTTCAGATGGCTCAATTTCAAGGAAGGTTGCTCCTTCCAACATCTCCCAAGCAATGAAAGCAATGAGAATCAGAATCCAACTGAAATGAAACTCATAGCCCTGATTGTGAGCTTCGTGGCAATATTTCTCTAACTAGTTGACGAGGCTCCTCGCCCAATTCATTTGCAGACTTTAAAAGCATTTTATTGTGAGGCCGACAACAAACCCCATGACCTGCGTTGGCCTATTCTTCCTGACAACCTTACTAGTGATCAACTGGAAATCTATGCACACTACGCCATTATAGATGGATTCTACCTTATAGCCCCGCTTACCCTTCTCCACATTGCCATAGGTGTCTTTTTTTTTTCTTTTCCAGGGCGCAGTCTGGAGCCTTCCCTAGCTAAAATTCTTGTGGGTATGGTCCTTGCATGCTCAATCCGGTGATCCTATGGATCAACGTCGGATCTATTGTGATGTGCATGTCCAACCATAGGTAACCGCCATGGAAGCACGAAAGAAGGATTTTAATGCATGAGTTAACCTCCTGATGTCTGTCAAATTGTGGTAACTTCATTACATCGAGGATGGTTGATCTTCTGATGTCCATGGTCCATGAATGGGGGATTATCTTCGACTTCTTCCCCATTGTCTTAGTCAAATACTTGTGTTGTGCAAGCATTCCATGGTTCTTGTGATCTCCCAAGTTTAAGTCATTGATATTAAGCGTTAGAATCCTTTCCATCTATAGTCCTACTGCACGTATCCCCTTCGGGAAGTACGTTGTGATTAATGTGTAGTCGAAGTCCCTCTTCAATCCTTCTATCTTCTTCTACATGGAATTTCAACTTCACAATTATCTACTTGACTTCCTCTAAGTTGAAATTATGGGATCCTTATTTCTTTAGTTCTTCCTTGAGTGACTTTTTTTTATTTATTTCTTTCCTTAGTTATTCGAACGCACTAATTAATTATGCTATGAGATCAACTTCGCCTTCTTCTTCAGAACTATCGAAGGTGCTTTTATGATTTTCCCTAGACACAAATAGTAGTTTTTTTCTAAATCAATGTCGATTTCATCATCTTCGTCATATGAGGAACTATTTTCTCTTGAGTAGAGATTTTTCTTGAAGGCTTTCCTATTATCTCTTTTCTTCTTTCACTTTTGATATTTCCTTTCTTTCTTGGGAACTTCTTCTTCATCACTTTCTGACATCTTAGCAGAAGGACATTTATTAGAAAAATTACCAATTATACCACAATTGAAATATTTTAAGGGAATCATACATTTTTCCTTGTTGATTCCTCTCTTTAGATTCCTTACAAAGTTGGTTATTTATTCATCCTTGCTTTAATCATCACTACATCTGCAACTTGGCTTTGAATTGGGCTTTTTCTTCTTCTTTGAATTTTTAGATGCCTTGAAAAAATGCTTCTTTCTTGGATGGATTTTCCTGATTTGTTCTCATTTCATAAGTTGTAAATATTCCATGTAGCTCATCCATGCTTATCGTACTCAGATATTCTCTTTCTTATAGTGTTGAAATATTAGGTTTATATCTCACTAGAAGAGATCTCAATACCTTTTGAACAATCATAGATTCATTAACTTATTATCCCAATCCTTTAATTGCATTCACTATTTCAGAAAATCATAAAAATGAAGTTGCAATGTCTTCATCTTCCTTCATTTTCAACTGCTCAAATTGAACTCTATAATTATGAAGCTCGGCTACTTTGACTTTCGTATATCCTTCATAAACATTTTGAAGTTTGTCCCAAATATCCTTTATAGAAACACAATGCATAACCTTGACATATATTGTATCAACCAGACCATTCATAATAGAATTTTTAGCCCTCGAATTATCTTGACTTAGTTTTTTTTCATCGTTATCTATTGGAGGAGTGGCAGAACATTTGTATTCATCTACTACTAATTACCAAACATCAAATCCATGTGCTTGTACATATTTTTTCATCCCTGTGCTCTAGAAAGCATAATTTTCTCCATCAAATTGTGGTATTCCATTCTTATACATATTGTTTCTCTCCATGATCTACCTTCCAGTCATTAAATTGTTTCCTGGAGGAATATGTTCTAATACCAATTGTTGGAATACTGAGGGGGGGGAGGTGGCGGTGAATCAGTATGAGAACTTTTACCACTTGTAACCAAAATATATAAACTTCAACTTTATCAATAATATATCATCAATGTATCATATATTATTGCATTCAATATATCATGAGCATATAAACATAAGTAGCATCACATCAAGTACACAGTAGACCATAATTTGCGTGGAAACACAAATGGGAAAAAACCAAAGAATTCTTTATTATATATCAAAGAATACATTCATTGGAAGCACCAACTTCCCAATTCTCCAGCTACAAATGGAAGGAGGCACCAACCCCCTATTTACAGGCTCCAACCTGAAAGAAGCTACAACTCCCTGAATTATTTGGCTCCAACTAGAAGGAGGATACAACCCCATGTTTATTAGTCTCCAACCTAAGGAAGATCTAAATCCCTTTTTGATTTGGCACCAATCGGAAGGAGGCAACAACCCCCCTTTCTTGTGTTAGAAAAATAGGATCACGAAGCAATAAAATAAAACAAATTTGGGAATAAAACACATAATAAACACAATACAATAGAGACACAGATATATGTGGTTCACGCAGTGTGGGCTACATCCACCAGAAAAATTGTGAGGTCCTTCCTTTTTATTATCCAACAAAATGAAAGAATACAACCTACAACACACATGTGGTAACTTCCTCTTCTTTCTCTCAAAGTATCCTCTCTCAGAATACAATATTTGTGATAATACATAGTCGCAATACAATTCCCTCATAAAAGAGGGTTTACTTCTAGGGAAAAAAAGCCTAACATAATTTCTACCATCATATATGCGACCTTATAATGAATGGTCCATATTGACTACAAAATTACAATATTTTACAATGCAATTTTTCCCAATATTTCACTTCGGAAGCACTTCCCCCGAATCCCCCAGTAGGGGGGATACAAAAAGAAATTTCTCCCCCCCCTAGACCCCCTGGTGATATTTTTAGGTGGGAAATACCCCCCACACCCCTCTTTATCGAATGGGGCCCGCCCAAGCATGGCTAAAATGAACCTATAAATCAAGAATATAATCAGGCTCCACAACCAACAATCTCCAACTTGGAGATTGATCACAAAAACTCCACTATTGTTGTACCTGTTGGACTATAATCCACCTTGAACATGGAAAATTTATCATCTTCACCTTCATGCTTCAAGAGAAACTTAAATTGAGTAGGAACTCAGTTTCTCCTTGGTTACTCCCTTTGTTAACATGTCTGCAGGATTCTGGATAGTATGGATCTTTTCCAACTTCAAATGTCCATCTTCCAATATGGATCGTATGAAATGGTACATGAGCTATATATGCTTAGTATTTTAATGGAAGGATGATTTATTTGCAAGATGAATGACACTCTCACTTTCACAATACAACCTATTATTCTTCTTCTTCTTTCCCAATTCCTCCATAAACCTTTGTAACCAAATCATTTCTTTACTAGCCTCTATAGCGGCAACATACTCTACTTATTTTGTTGAAAGTGAAAAAACCTTCTGTAGTTTTGAAATCCAACTTATTGTTGTTCCACCTACAGTAAAATCATACCTTGTGGTGCTCCTCCTGCTATATTTATCACCCGCCATATCTGAATCAACATATCCCTGTAGAAAATTGTATGAACCTCCAAAACATAATCCAAGAGTGCTAGTGCATCTCAAATACGTGAGAATCCACTTTACTACCTCTCAATGTTATTTACCTAGATTGTTCATATACCTTCTCACAACTCTCATTGCATGTGCAA
Source organism: Picea abies (assembly GCA_900067695.1). Lineage (NCBI taxonomy): Eukaryota > Viridiplantae > Streptophyta > Pinopsida > Pinales > Pinaceae > Picea > Picea abies. Next base: position 2,296 of record CBVK0100894096.1, on the reverse strand, counting down.
TATCTGGTCTTGTGAAAACCATCACATACATCAAGCTGCCAACTACTGATGAATAAGGGACCCTGGAGATGTATTTTATCTCCTCCTGTGTCTTGGGACACATTTTCTTATTTAATTTTAAATGTATGGAAAAAGGTGTACTAACTTGTTTTTCATTCTGCATTTTAAACATCCCCAACACCTTCTCTATGTACTCACCCTAAGACAATGTCAATTTTTTATTTTTCTTGTCTCTTGTTATTCTCATACCAAAGATTTTCTTTACAGCACCCAAATCCTTCATCGTAAATGAATTAGGTAATTTCTTATTGAGCACATTTATATCCTACATATTACACCCTACAAAATTCATGTCATCTACATACAATAGAAATATAATATAGCTTCTGTTTTCTAGCCTTTTAAAATAAACACAGTCATCAAAATGACATCTAATATAACCTTTTTATGTCATAAACCTATCAAAATTCAAATAGCACTTCCTTGGTGGTTTCTTTAGTACATATAATATCTTCTTCAACCTGCATACGAAATTCTCCTTTCCTTTGACCTCATACCCCTGTGGATGCTACATATAAATCTCTTCCTCCAAATCCCCATGGATAAAAGTTGTTTTTACATCTAATTGTTCAACATTAAAATATTCTACCTCCACAAGACTTAAAATAGTCCTAATCTAAGTCATCTTAACAATAGGAGAAAATATTTCATCAAAATATGTACATTTTTTTTGTGCAAACCCCTTTACAACAAGTTTATCCTTGTACCTCTTTTTTTCTCCATCTTCTTCTTTCAACTTGTAAACCCATTTATTCTGCAATACTCTTTTTTTCTGTAGAAAACTGAACCAAGTCCCATGTCTAGTTATTTACCAAAGAATCCATTTCCTCTTTCATGCCTTGCTCCCACTTCTTTTTAGTGTCTACCTACATTTCCTCTTCATAACTTTTTGGCTCACCAGAATCAATCAAAAATAAATAATACAATGAAGGAGAAGATCATTCAGGGGGTATAATTAACCTGGTAGATCTTCTAACAAAACTTGTAGGCGTTTTAGGTACATGTTTCTCCTATTGTTGTACATTTTGATTTTCTGGTACCTTCGGAATTTTGTTTTGAGTGATCTCATCAAGAATTGTGTATCCATGTTTTTCTTTTTCCTGTTTCTTTCCCTACAACTAGTCTTTGTACATGACCTTCTCATTGAATATGACATCTCTACTTCTAATGATTTTTTGATTTTCATAATCCATAAGCGATAACCAAAATCATTAACATTGTATCCAATAAAGGTACACTTCTTGGATTTTTCCTCAATATTTGTTCTATTTTCTTTATCAATATGGACAAATTCTTCACAACCGAAAGACTTCAAAAAATAATAGTTTACATTTTTACCTGTCCATGCCCCCTCTGGAATTCCACCATCCAAATAGCTTTAAGGTCCTCTATTTATTAAGTAAACACCATTATTTACAGCATTTCCCAAAACTGTAAGGGCAACCCAGAATGCAATCTCATACTCCTTGCATGCTCCATGATTGTCCTGTTCATCCTTTCTGACACACCATTTTCTTGTGGTGTTCATGGAACTGTCTTCTCTCTATGAATCCCATGGTATAAACAATAATCATCAAACTCCTTGCTGCAGTCACCATTTTCTTGTGGTGTTACTAGAACTTTTTTATCTCTATGAATCCAATGGTATGAACAATAATCATCAAACTCTTGGCTGCAATATTCACCTCCATTGTCTAATCTAAGACACTTCAACATTTTTCCTGTCTCATCCTCAACCAAATCTTTACATTTCTTAAAAGTATTAAGAACATCAGATTTTTGTCGAATGCAATAAATCCAAGTTTTTCTAGTTGCATCATCAATCAAAGTAATATAATAATGAGAGCCACCAAGATATGATACATGATTTTTTCCCCATACATCTGTATGCACAAGCTCTAACCTTTTTGTTACGAGGAAAATTTCTCTATGGATAGGGTAAACCACAACAGATGGAAATAACTGCAGAAATCAACTATATTCTCAAGTATGATATGTAAACAAATATTCTAGCAAGGAAAGATAAAAGGCCTACCTCTCCTAGATGTTCGATGAATTCCACCATTGAGCACTTGACCCAAAGCAATATACCTACAACTAGTCCTCAACAACCAAGAACAACAAGCACATGGTGATAATAAATGATGTTATCACATTCAATGTCATAATCCATTAATAAACATGAAAAATACGCCCATGGAATAATAATTCAAATATTTGCAAGATATCAATTGGA
>CBVK0100894092.1:0-13297 GCA_900067695.1 Picea abies | reverse complement strand
ATGCTAATCATATAATTGACTGGTCTGTGATCCAGGTGGAACCGGAGGGATAATTTCTACCAGAACCCCAATGCATACTGGACAAAAAGGAAACACCGCTCCGAAACCGAACCATTGCACAGGTCAAGGTGCAATGGAAACATTTTGGCCCAGATGAGGCTACATGGGAAATGGAGGATGCCATGAGACAGGCACTTCTGATTTTTTTTACTTCTGTACATGCAATTCATGTTAATAGATAATAACATCAAGGACGATGTTCCTTTTAAGGGGGAGGGAATTGTAACACCCTGTTTCCCCCATTTTGTAAAAATAACTAGACTGGCCAAGAACTGTGGCAAACTCATAAATGTGAATATGTGATGTAAATAGACCTTGTGGAAAAGGTCAATAAATGTGAATAACATTATGAATTTATATTGCAGGACTGCTGAGAGAGGATGTGTAGAAAAAGAGACCATGATGGCGGTGGAAGGCACCTGGAAAGGTGGTGTTAACTTCCACCAAGAATTAATACCATATTTGGACTCCACTGGCCCGGAGAACCAAAAGTGGCTCGCTGGCCCTGAATTAAATGTCTCGCAGGCTTGTAGGTAGATGTTTTAATGAGGGATGGGAGGTGAACCTCCCATTCGTAGAGTCGTCAGGCTTGATCAGCACGAGGGTAATCGTGCCACACGCAACATAACAAGAGGATAAGGCGTGGGGTAGAAGCGATTGGGGGCAGACGTGAGGGGAGAAATCTGGCGATATGCAGAGTGAGTGATAGAAGAGAGGAAGGAGAGTAACCTTCACTCCTGGTCACTGGAAAACAGAGACGCAGTCTCACAGCATCGTGGTCTCAGCTCGGGGGTGGCTAGTGGTAAATTCACTGGGAGTCGCTAAGCCTACGGTTGGGTGGAAATGAGCACCCCTCTCAGTAGTTGCTTGACCCCTGGTGTTATTTCTGATAAGTGTTTTTCCTTTGGCATCTTGAAATATATGTATTCTGATAATTATGCTCATAAGTTGTAAAACTGTGAATGATTTCATTATAAGATTATCTGTATGGTATTTTGATCAGTACTAGTAGTTGCATATTTGTATGGAAAGACTACGTATGGCTTATGTCCTCATGAATAATTATTTATATTCTTACCGACCTAATTCAAACCGCATGTCTGATTCCTGGGAGAAAGGTACCCTTATATGCCTCAGATAGTATCCTGGGTAAGAACCTCCCCATAGAGATACCCTCCTTAAAAATCCCATCAAGAAACAGGAAAGCTAATGTGAAGGCGTAAGGCCTTAGTAACCCTGCACGAGGAGGAACGATCCTCTGTAAAACCCAAGATGGAAGCATAAGGATGAAGTATCAAATCAATGGATGAGATTCCATCAAGAGATCTATGGTTACTCACGACCGTCAGATCGAAGGAAGAAGATGGAGTGTTAAGTGTCTTAAACCTGATAGGTGTTAATCGACAGATGAGATTCTATCGGGAAAACTGTGGTCATGCATGATCGTTAGATTGGTAGGAGTAAGTAGGGTGTTAAAAGCCTTACCCCTTTGTTTTCCATCTCTTAGTGGAAAATGAAGAATTTGAGACCATAGATCTCCAAGGTCCATGGGAGTATCTGGACCGTTGATTTTTCCACCTCCAGGGAGTCGTGGAAGAATGCAAGGGTAGGAACCAATCTGAGCCGTCATATCTCGGCTGGAAAACCCAATAGTCATTGGATCTGTCAGGAGTTACCCGAGGGTTACGACCCCAGTGTATAGGGGTGAAATCCCCGGGATATATCTGAGCCATCCGAATAACAGAGGCCACGTGTCGTAAGATTACCCATTTCAGAAAATCAGGAATCACGAAATCGGGATTCCTGATGACGAGATTTCAGGATTTTCCATATTGAAAACCCCGTGATAGATCTGAGCCATCCGAATGACGAAGGCCACATGTCTAAAGATTACCCATTTCAAAAAATTTGGAATCACGGAATAGAGATTCCTGATGATGAGAGTTCGGGATTTTCCATGGTGAAAACCCCGGGATAGATCTGAACCGTCCGGTTGACGGAGGCCACGTGCTGTAAGATTAACTCCATCGGGAAACTAGGGATCGAGAACTCGGAAGTCCCGGGATCAAGAGTTCAGACTCTCGTGATGATAAACCCCGATGAATGGACGAGATTCTTTTAGAGGATCTCAGGGTCTGTAATTACCGTTAGATGTGAGGGAGAGATGTCGGCTTTAATCTGGGGCGCGAATGCCCATTAAGGAAAGTAACGAGCGGATCTGGATGACCAGAGTCCACCCGCCCAGATCTACGACTGAGGTTTCATTCTGGAGCCCCCTTGTTGTTTTTACTTTAGCAGTGGGGGGGGGTTCGAAATCGGACGTGCAACTCTCGAACGGTTGAGATTAATTCACCGTGATCGACGATGTTCAGGGGAATTCCGGACCCCCTATGCCATTCTTCCTTTAATGGGGGGGGTCCAGAATAGTGTGGCGTGTGAAATGAGGCCCCCTCCTGTTTTTTTGACGACCATGTCACAATTCCCCTCTACCACCTATACTCCACTTACCCATGCGACGGGGCCTGTTCTCATTGGCCATTTGCTAACCCTGTAGGGATTCATCCCTATTGGCCGGTCGCTAGCCCTGTCGGGGTTCAGCGGTTGCAGAGTCGAACGATTCGACATCACTGTAGCGCCGAGGTGTGAAATACAAAAGACACTGTGATTATTTGAACTGTTATCCTGACCCACGATAACATGGGAACAGAGAGAGAAAGAGCTAGATTGTTTTAAGACTTCATAGGTAATTCGGGGGTTTTGATTCTACTAAAATCAACGAAAAAAAAAATCGATCGAGGTAGTAGGTATGTGACAATTACATCCTACTACGCGCCACCACTGTGATTGCGGACTCAAACCCCATGTACCATGTCTTGACATGTCAAGTGCTTGGGAGAAAATACTCTAAATGGATCGTCATCCTTCAGGAATTCGATCTTGAATTTGCGAAGTCCAAAGCCAAAAAGTCCCTGGTGTTTGCAGAGCTTATCTGCGATCTCGTCCATGCTGATGAAGATATCAAACCTAGAGATTCTCTCCCTGACGAAACTCTTTTCCTCATCAGCACCTCTGATCCTTGGTATGGAGACATCCTCCTTTATCTCCAAACCCAATGCTTTCAACCTAACACTTCCCATGAAGATCATCGATGTATTCGCCACCATTCTCGTCATTATCTTATCGTCGGCGACACCTTGTATCGTCGTGGTATTGACACTATCCTTCGAAAATGTTTGATTCATGCAGAGGTTGAACACATTCTGAATGATTGTCACCCTAGAGCCTGTGGCGGTCACCTTTCTGGGATGGCTACAGCCCAGAAGATTCTACGTTCTGGCTATTTTTGGCCCTCGATTTTCAAAGATTGTATTGAGGTAGTCAAAAAATGCCCACCCTACCAAGTTTTTAGCAACAAGGCATGCACCCACCCTACTATGTTGCACCTCGTCATTGCCATCGACCCCTTTGCCAAGTGGGGTATCGATTTTATGCAATGTAAGCCTACCTCAGCCGGGGGGCATGATTATATAATCGTCGTCATCGACTACTTTACCAAATGGGCTAAGGCTATGCCTACCTTTCTGAATGATGGTCGTACCGCAACTCTTTTTTTTTTAACCACATCATAACTCATTTTGGTGTACCACGCGCTATTGTCACTGATCACGGTTCACACTTTAAGAACCAGATGATGAGTGAATTGCATGCCAAGCTGGGTTTTCGCCATGAAAAATCATCCCCATACTATCCTCAGGCCAACGAAAAAGTTGAAGCCATCAACAAGGTCCTCAAAACCATGATTCAACGCATGGTAGGGGAAAATAAGACATCCTGGCATCTACAACTTTTCTCCGCTCTCTGGGCTTACCGTACTTTCATGAAAACCGCAACTGGGTTCACTCCTTTCCAGATAGTGTATGGCATCGAAGTTGTTTTACCAATCGAGTGTGAGATTCCATCTCTGAAACTTAAAGTGGAAATCCTACCCCATACTTCTGTCGAAGAAGAATATTTCTTATATCTGACCAAACTAGATGAAACACGTCGTGATGCTGCTCTCGTTAACGAGGCACATCAAAAACAAATAAAAAATCAATACGACAAATCCGTCCATCCTCGGACTTTTGCAGAAGGAGACTTAGTCCTCGTCTATGACTAGGCTCGTGACAAACTAGGGACAGGTAAGTTAGAACCTCTGTGGCATGGCCCTTACATTGTGAAATGTGTTCTACAGAGAGGCACCTACGAGTTAGTCGATTATGATGGAATTTCCCTAGGAGAGCCCCGGAACGGGATTTACCTTAAAAGGTACTATACCTAGATCACCTAGCATGTGTACGTTGTACATTATTGTATTTTAGTTTGGTGTGTCTGTTTATTTCGCATGCTCAAGTATTTACCTTTTCCACTCATAACCATGCCTTGTGTTTTCATGTGAAGATGACGTCTTCCTTTCCTATCTTTATCGGGTTTGCGGATGGTGCTAGTCGACACACCCGAAACATTTCTTCAGCAGCATGGGTCATTTACCAATTCGACGAGGTGGTGAGTTCAGGAGGTATTTGCTTAGGACCAGCGACTAATAACATGGCAGAATATCATGCTATCATTAGACTTTTGACCAAGACTCCTCCATAGGTATCTCTCGTATCATTGTTAACCTAGACTCCCAACTCGTGGTCTATCAACGCAATCATATCTACGCTATTCGTAATCTTATCCTGCTACGTCTCCACCTACAAGTTCGATGTCTTGAACGAATGTTTGATTACATCGAATACAGACATATTCCAAGAGAACTCAACAATGTTTCATATTCATTAGCTAATTATATCATGGATCAATATCTCGCCCATAGATGAGGTTTCATGAAGGAAAACAAATTGTACATCACATGTAAATTAAAACACATCACATTAAAGACATCATCATTTACAAATCTTTTGGCACTGTAAAAACTCAGAACTGTATATATATACATAGCGTGACTAAAAATGTTTTGATTACATCAAAAAAGTATTTGGAAGAGAAAAATTTTGGGTCTTCACACCCATACAACATCGTCCAATAAGTCATACAAAATATACAATCACCAGAGAAACTCTAATCTCTCTACACTGCATTATGTTGAGAGTAACATATCACTGCTCGCACTACTCGTCACAATAGAGAATTAACATTCTCAGGAACCCCCACATTGTGTCTCTGTAGATGTAAAGGCACTTCTCTCCTCAGTAGAGGAGAAATGCCCATCGTAAGGCCTTGAAGGTTTCTTTCAACCTTCTGAAGACCTATCACTGGTGCCCCGGATCTACTGCAACCTGAGCACCCCCGCAACGTCCTGGTACTGGTATCTCAGCCGGACGCACTGCTCCCTTGTCTGCATGTTGAAAACAATACGTCCATTAAAAAAACTCTTCTACGTACCAAAAAAAATATACATACGTTAATTACTTAAAACACAAAAAACTAGACAAGGTGTTGCTTAGTCTCTCACTTGATGCATCCCAATCTCCCCCCACTGGTAGAATCAAATCCATGCTCCCGCGAAAGTCCACCTCGACATATGGGAAGTCTTCTATCCAAATATATTGGCGTCTCAGCCAAAAGAAGAAGTCACCGGTGAAACAAAACTCTGACTCTACCACTAGTCTCAGAGACAGACTCGTCCACCGTTCCATCCATGGTTCTCCCACTGGTCGTACCACCAATGCAATCTGAGGTTGCATCTAGGGGATGCGCTCTAAGAAGAATGAGACCAAGAAAGAACCGTATCCAAACTGTTTCTGCCCCATCCTACACCTCGAAACCTGTTCCTTCACGTTCCGAAGAAACCCTGCAGTCCAGTTAAATAGTGTTGGCTCCAAACACTATACACCATAATCTATCTGTGATCTCAATGCCAGATGTGCGCTAGTGCTTCCTGTCATGCTCGTGATGGAAAACAAAATAGACCGAATGGGTAACTTTGTGATATCCTTGATGGGGATTCTACCCCCCACCAGTCTTGCTCCTGGGACACAATGACGTGCCAGGTACACACCCACTTTCTCAGGAAGCGCCCTCTGTCCAGACAAAACTATAGGAGCCCCTCTTTTCGAGAGGCCAGTAAAGAAATACACATTTTCCAACTCGATGGTGAGAAGTTTTGTTCCGATCCGAAAACCCTACTCTGCAACATCCCACAAGCTGATTATGTGTTCAAGAAGAAGGATCTCTTTCTTCATCTTTTGCAACTTGAAGAATTTCATAAGGCCACAATCTCTCAACATGGCCCACTTACGAGGACTCCGCAAAGAAGCCAAATCATCGAGCTCATGCTCCTGTTCCTTCGACTCGATTATGTTCGTTGCCGAAGTCACCTACAAACAAAAAAAAAAAGAATTTCATTATTCAATTTTTCGGTAATTTCTTAAGCAATTTAAAAACTTGAAATCTATTGCCCATATTGTTCAAAAGGACCACACCTTCTTTTTTATTACTCAATGATCACTACGCAGCAATAAAAATGTTTTAAATTAAAATGATTTTCATAATGGCTGCATGGGCATATTTTTGAGTTTCTTATGGATTCTTTAACAAAAATGACCTATCTACTCAAGTATCAAGGTGTTGGCATCAATGCTACCACCCTCTAAAAGCGTTTTTGTAAACGAATGTCTTTTCCCCATCGTTTTCAATAGAGGTCGATTTGATATTTTTTGGAACAACCTAGGGCTTCATTTTTTAATTTAAATATTGTTGTGAAAACAAATTTTGAACCATGTAATTGAAAGAGGAGGAAATGAAGATCTACCTGGTTCAAATGGTGAGAGAAATGGTCAACCGTAGCTCCAGTATCAAGCAAAACAAGATCCACTTCCAAAATGAGGATCTCCACTGCTACAAATCCTTATGCAAAATGAAATGGTAAATGAAGATTTTTCTTGTAGTACTATTTATAAATTTCAATTTTTTATAAGGTATAGCGGCCTCTTGCCTTAGCGGGACTTACTTCAGCTTTCACTGCGGCTTATTGGATGACTCCTCTGGACTACCTTCACCCTGAACTCCAAGGCCAAGAATCATATCATGCTTCACACTACATCACACTTGCACCAGGAAACATAGCAATAGACAAAGACAACAATATTCAGAGAAAATGCGGAAGCTTTGATAGAGATGAATGAAATAACAGAGATTTATATTTCTTAGCGCAAATGCGCTCGGGTATTACAAATATGGGCAGGAGGCCCTTACAGACTCTTACGATCAAACTGGACAGACTCGACTATATCTAAGAGCCACTTTAGGTTCACGCTGGCTGAGCCAAATCGCGCAGGCTTTTCCCGAGATCCTAAGACAGAAAGACACCAGCGCAGAGAGAGGGCGCTAGTCGACTCAAACTCAAGACACTAACTGACTCAAACTCCGAATGTCGAGAATGAATGCCTTATCCTCCTTATATATGAATTTTGGAGGAAAAGAGCATCATTACTTCGGATACAAGATGAGACTCATGGCCCCATGTGTTGGCCACCACATGACTTCACGAGGGTATCTAGTACCACTTCCAACATCTTTATTTGTACAAAAAGGAGTGATAGACAGGTTGTCACGCAAGATTCATGTACAAATCACCGAAAGCAAGATATGTAGGTCCCCATGGGTTATCGTGCAAGATCCCATCAAGGATGACAAAGACTAAAGCTGTGAATAGTAGGAGCGCACATGAAGATGTGGGTCAAACCGCACCAAAAGTTGGAGAAGTGCTCCGAGTCTTCATGATTGCTTTATTGACATGACTTATGTACATTGTTACATTGTGGAGTTTGTAACAGACAAACCACGAAAACCGGATAGCTCCATTACCTGTCAGCTATCTCGACAAAGATGGATCTTTGAAGGATCAATCTGGAGGACGATCTTGATAATGATTGAAATTATATGGATCCCAATGCATTGTATATACTTGTCTGAGGAGTATAGGATCATTATATGGTCCGTCGTCTTCCAACATAAATTTGGTTTTGAGCACCCAAGGATGTTTTTCTTCAATAAAAATTGCTCTGAATTCTTCCTCAGAATAAAGATCATTGATAGTTCTCAAGGTATCAGAGCCATAAACTTCATTTTTCTCTGGGTATGAGTACATCTCTTTCGATCTGTACATTTTGTCAAATTTCGTTTCTGTCTCTGTAAATCTCTGTGTGTGTGTCGCCATTTGAAGCTTTCCTGTTTTAACCTGGGGATAAGGCCAGCAGCCCGTGTGAACACTAGTTGAGCTTCTGCTCTGTGTCTAGTTAGTAATACTCAACGCCCTCCCTTTCTGTTTTAAAAAGGAAATAGTCCAAATGGAATCTGTCAGGTCTTTATATAATATTGTACAGTCTAGCATTAGTACTTCTGAATCTGTAAAATGCAATATGATACACTATATTCCCTCTATCTCAAGCCTAGATTCAAGATTGCAAGATTGTTATAAGGGAGCCCAAACACCTAAATATCCCAAGTATGGCTTAGGGTATGTAGAAAAGTGTAATTCTATCATTCCAGAAAGCAGATTCAGTAATCCTCTGCCTCCATCTATGAAAAGACCAGCCATAGAAGAAATCCTCAAATATCTAACTATAATCCATGGCTGTCCAAAGAACCAATTCCCAGAAGAATGGATAAATAAAATGACAAACTAGGATTTCTTCACAAATCCTGAGGCAGATGAGTTTCATAAGAGTACTCCTTCCCATGAGAAACAGAAGCTTGCATCAGATTGGAAGGAATACATGCAGAAGAATGAGTGTTGGCTCTCATTCTATTCTTGGAAAAAGATTAGCCAGTCCCTTTCTTCCCAGGTCATAGCAGAATCCTCAGAAATTCCTAGTCATAAATGGAAAACAGTAGATTGGACAGAAGTAGAATCCAAAACCACGTTCCCCACATTCAAATCTTTGGTTTTGGAAAGTGAGTCTGCAACTGCAAAAGCTATCCCACTACTAACAGATACTGGGAATCAGTTGTCTAGTATTGAGAAAAGGGTCCAGAATGTCTCTGAACAAATCAATTGGACCAATACATCCTTAAAAGGTATGGCTACTCAGGTATACCAGACAAAGTCAATAAATCCTGAGCAGCTTGTTGATCTTCAAGTCTCTACCAATACAACAGTTAATGCTATAAATCAACTACAAGACAGAGTCTGCACTCTGACAGACAAGGTAAAGTCTACTTTACATTTGAGTCAGACTGAGAAACAAAAACAAGAAGATGTCTTGGATGAACTAGGCCAAGCATTATCAGGGATAGGAAAAAGCCTAACTGAGATAAAAAAGAAACCTGAAGATAAACCTATTCCAGGTCAGTTTCTCAGAGCTGTCTCAGTCATGTCCGTTCCCTCTGCTTCTGATGTATATAAATCTTCTGTTGTATATAATCCTTCTACTAAACCTATTCAGCAAAAGTTTCCTTTTTTATTTCCTCCTGAATCTACTTCAAAGCCTAAATCTTCACACAAGCCTCCAGAAGATCCTCTATCCATGGTTAGTATCAAAAAGCCATCTTTTGAACAGATACCTCCACATTCTTCCCAGCCTTCTGCACCTGACCTAATTGGCAAGGGTAAACTCCCTGATGGCATGTCCTATGCTCAAGAATGGTATCAAGAGTGGAATCTTGATAATCTTTCAGTAGGACAGATCGGACAAGTCATTGACAGAATGCTTGTGGCATATAAGATTATGTGCATGAAGGGTAAAAGTGAAGTAGAATCTTGTAAATCTCTTATTCAGTGTTTTACTAGTTCTTTAAGTAAATGGTGGGAGATTACTTCTTCTCCTATGATGATCCAAAAGATGGAGTCAGAAAACTTGAAAGATGAACAAGGGGACATAGTATACCATTCTGATGGCACAAAAATGAATAATATGATCGGTGCCTTGACCACCCTCATCTTAGAACATTGGTGTGGTACTGAGAAAGAAATCTCAGACAAGCATGAAACTGTTCTCATGAATATGAAGTGCTGTAAAATGTCAGAATATGAACAGTTTCACAAAGAATGGATACAAAGAATTTATGAGGTTAAAGACAGTAAGAATTTGTTATGGAAACGGGTTTACATGGCTGCTCTCCTGAGAAGATTTGTTGAGTATCTAAAGATTGAAGACACTTTCCCTCTTCCCTATGAAACATATACATGGGGAGAAAATTATTCTATTATTACAAAAGCATTATTGGAATTGTGTACTAGCATTAAGATGCAGAAATCTGTGTCCAAAACCTCATACCTTCCTGATCAAAAGTCTGTATGTGAGCAATATGGAATTTATAATACAGACTTGCATCCCCGACAGAAAAGAAAGAGCTACAAACAGGATAGAAATAAGAGCAGCAAAGGATATTTCAAATATGCTCCCAGAACCCATTATTTTGCTCCCAAGGATATCCACCTAAAAACTCATAAAGAAGAAATAAGGAGAAAACTCACTTGTTGGGTCTGTGGCAAGGAAGGACACACTGCTCTAAACTGTCCTGAAAATGAAGCAGCCAGAAAAGCTAAAGGAAAACTCTCTGAGCAGAGAGCGAGGGAATTCAGAGAAAGAAAAGAACAAGAAGCAAGAAGAACAGTCAGATTTGGTTGTCACAGATGCCATGATCCAACTCATGAAACCAATGACTGTCCTCACACTCCCTTTAACCCTCCTAAACTAGAAGCCCATCTATTAGACAATCCTAGCTTTTCTAAACATCCTGAGTATGATTCTGATTCTTCTTCCCCTTCTGAAGAAGTTGTACATAATACCTGCCATTGTACTAATAGTCTACAATGTAATTGTACAGAGTTTGATTTTTCTTCTAGCCTAGCCAACTCTAGTCTCAATAGGCCAAGTCTGCCTAAAGAAAAGCTGAAATTTTTCATGCATAACTGGAATCCTGACAGTGAAGCTCAAATGTTAGCCCATATCAAAAGTCTTCCTGAAGGACCTTTAAAATATTCCTTTCTTAGCACCTATATTAAAACTGTGAAAGGAGACCATCATGGCCAATCCAGTGCCCAGAAGCCTCCCTTATTCCTAGAAACCTCCTATGATAAGAATATTAAAACCTATATGAAGTTCAACAGAGAACCAAAATTGCAAGAAATTTCTCTCGTTCATATTGCAAAAGATGTCTCCAAACTTAAACAAGAAGTGCAAGCTCTTAGAAGGGATCTACAAATGCTGCAAGAAGGAATTGATCACTCCTATCCTGTAGATCATTGGGCCAGGCAAGAAATTCTTATGCTTCAGACTAGGTTGGATTCTATCCTACCTCCTTTGGAAGATGTTCCTAATGAGGCATATCCTGGAGAATCCAGTCAAACTCATAAGCCAGACAGTCCAGTTATTGAGAATGTTGTTCATGCCTTTTCTAATATGCAGGTTTTGCCTATTGCTTTCCAGAGGTATTATGTAAATATATAGATTGCTATTCATTCAGAAGTTTTTAGTCTGATCTCCCTTATAGATACTGGATCAGACATAAATATTTTGCAAAAAGAAAAAATTCCTGTTCATCTATGGGAAACCAGTTTTGGTTGTGTAACTGGTTTGGGCAATCATGATTTATCCCTCAAATATGAAATTTCTAAAGCCAAATTTCTATTTGGTGATTATCAAATTNTCTATATTACAGATGCCCCTTTAATCATTCTCAATAAAAGTAGAAAATTTTTCAGGATAGAGTAGTGTATCCCAGGCTTTCGTATATATCCTTCTGTTGTATGTGAGAACACCATTCTGCCTGAGAAGAGTTGTCCTTGTTCGTAAATCCCATTGGAGATGATTCTGTATATACAGCATATAGAGCTCATAATCATTAGGCCCTTGATAATTGATATCTCTTACTTGATAGAGAGGGAAAAAATGAGAGAGAATATTTGGATCTGCCTCTTCTTTATTGATGTTGAAGTCAAGCCACCAGTCATATAACCATGAAGGAGGGGAGAACCTAGTATTTGTCATAAATCCTCCAAATTTGAGGATATAGTAGACGTTGTCTTCATATAATAGGTTCCACCAAAGCTGAGAATACCCTGGATATTCATAGAATGTTTCTGGGAAAATAATATGAGCATTTTGTTCAGGCCACTGCATTAACAATCTTGGTCATTCTAATGCCAAATATTTTTCTTTGTGGCTTTCAGTTTCCCTTTGCCAAATAGGTTTTATATCATGGAACCATTCTGTTAGGTGTAGGCTTGCTTCTTGAGCTAGACTAGAGTCTCTTTGGAGGATTCGAGAGAGCAGATCATTTGCTTCACGTCTGCGAACTTCAGGGACCAGGGTGGAATACAAAACCTGAGTACCAAGACCAATTGTTTTCTTTTGGCGAAGTCCCCATCTAGGTACCCAAAGTTGGCAATAGTCATCCCATGATAGACTATCAAGAATATTTTCTATGTGCTCATTATTGTTCTGCAATTGAACAAAGACAATAAGAGCTTGATGTACAATCTGGAGGTGTTCTCTGCTTAGAAAATCAGCAAGAGAATTATTAGTCCCTTTAATGTGCTCAATGGAAAATTCAAAATTGCTAAAGAGTGCTTGCCATCTGGCAAACTTATGATCGCCTGGATTTCTGAGTTCTTTATGAAGAACCTTGTTCATAGCTGCAGCATCAGTCCTGAGTACAAATTTCTTATAGATCAAATATAATTCAAATTTATATATACTATTTAGAGCAGCTTTAATTTCTTTATCCAGCACAGAATAATTTTGCTCAGCTAGATTCCATAATCCTGAGGAAAGTTGGATCACTTCTTCTTTTCCTTGAGGATTCTTTTGTTTAGGAACAACACCCCATCCTAGATTGCTTGCATCACTTTCAACAATTTTCTCATATTGATCATTAGCCACATGAAGAATTGGGAGTTGTTTTACCTTGGCTTTGATTTTCCTGACAGGTTTGGTATGGGCTTCTGTCCAAGGCCCTGCATCATTCTTCAGTTTTTGATTCAAAAGTCTCCTATCAGAGGCACAGTCTTTATAAAAATGACTGACATAATTTAGACTGCCCAAAAATCTTTGGAGTTGTGTTTTATCCAAGATTTTGACAGGAAACTTATCAGCAAATTCAACTGCATGAGGCTGAAGAGAAATTTGTCCTCTGGAAATAATATGTCCAAGAAATTTAATTTCTATTTGAAACAATTCCATTTTCTTCTTGGAGAGGACAAGCCCAGCTTGTTGGCAAGCATGAATAAATTTATACAAATGCTTGC
>CBVK0100894088.1:0-30742 GCA_900067695.1 Picea abies | reverse complement strand
AATGATACGGCGACCACCGAGATCTACACTCTTTCCCTACACGACGCTCTTCCGATCTCACTTGTTGGAACTTATGAAAATATATAGAAACATGTAAGGCCTATGCACCCACATGCTAGGCCATCTAAAATAGTATCTCATCAACAATGGAAGTGGTGAATATTGGAATAGAAATAGGACCTTGGATATGTACTTAACAATATCATATTGACAATCCTTGCCATTGTTATTGGACAATTCCTCCGATGATTTTGACTTGAAAAGATGATAAGAATTAACAACCTTCACAAAACAAGAAAGTTGATATACTTTTGAGTTAAATGGAAATTGGTTTTCCTATAGAAGTAGTGATATTAAGGATTTTTTAACACATTGTGTAGGTATTTTTGTATAGAAATGAGTATTGATAATATTTTAATCAAGGAGATATTCATTCAAATTTATCTTGGAATCTTGTTGGAATACTATGTTGTTGATCATGTGAATGTAGTATAAATCAATAGATTACCAAAGCATGTTACATAAAAACAACCCTACAAAATATGTTTCTATAAGGACCATATTGTTACTTGTTATAGCTCAAGTACGTTTATAACACCATGGGTTGAAACTCCATGCCCCTTTATTTAGTCCTTCATCATTTTTTCACCACCTAGATTTGAAGTTCCTTCCTAAGATTGACAGGGATTTCCATTCAAGAAAAAAGAGGGTTCATGAGTGAATAAAAATGGAAAAATAACTTCAAAAAAATTAAAAATTCAAGAAAATAAATGTTTGTAGGGGAATTAAACTCATGTTACCTCATTTGAATCAATAAATTCATGCTTCTTTCATGCAACAAAAATAGGTTCAAGGGAGGAGGCCATGTGTGAAATTTTCTATGCCAACAAGTATATGCATCCCATTGCATGTTGATAGTCATTTTGTGGGTTTTCAACATTTGAAGTCACTTCTATTGGGATTATTTGACCTTCAACAGATAGAAAGGGACTTTTTGTTTTAGATTTTGATGTCTTACTATCTTTACAATAGTCTACATCTTCCATATACTGAACAATGTCTTCTAAACATAATTCTCTATTAATGTTTTCTAACTACAAGTCAATTTCAAGTTTCAACACACAATCAGTTCAATAAATAAATCGAATAGATCTAGAATAATGTACACTTAAAAAAAATCCATACACTTATTGTAAATTTTCCTTTTTTTCCTTGCAACCCACCTCGACCAAAAACATATGGAACCTTCACATTGTTTCTTGCTTTCTTTCCTCTTGTACTCCTTGTCAAATAATATTTGGAATGAATACTTTCCTTTTAAATATTCCCAATGTTTGGGTGTTAGAGAGGAGTCATTCCTCTCTTTTCCATCAATAATTATTTTTCTGCATGTACATCTGAAATTGTCCATCAAAATTCTCATTTTGTTCTTGTAATATTTTCTAGAAACTTCCCACCAATAGTTTCAAAAACAAATTCTATTTTCTGTATGAAAATATCAACACTCCTTGGATTTTGGTCTACAAAATTTGATTTGCAAACATCCAAATGAGACCTACATATTATATCCTACTATATGGCCCACCTTGAAACATGTTGGATAATGGGCTCACCATATTTCAACACCTCAACCATGAAAACCTTCTTCCCTTCTAATGTTGTTTCTTTGTCTTTCATTTTTGTACATGTGTACCACTCTTAACTAATTTTTTTGTCTTTTAACAACAACTGATACATCTTCAGAATTAAAAATATTGGGCGATCCTATTGCATCAAAATTTGTAGTTTCAATAAGTGTACATTCAGGCACATTTCTTGGAAAATATGTAATTGGTGCCTACTTACTTGAATTGGGATAATTTGTTTTCTCCTTCAACAACAAGTGTGGCACTAGGTATCTCATCGGTCACCACATATGTGCCTTCAAACATTTCCTTTAATTTTGAATAAAGAAACCACAAAGTTGATTTTCCTTTTTCCTTGTGTTTATCAAGAATCTCTTCTAGATCATGTGATATATCGAGCTACTCATGATCACAAGTATTGTCTTCATGAACTACACGTGTCTAATCACTAATGTGTTGGATTTTACAAGTTGGAAACAATATGTCTTTACTTGCCCTTTGTTTTTCTCATTTTTTTTTGTGCAACCTATTTCTTCCCTTTAAAAATAAAACATATCATATTAGTATCAAAAGAATCTGTGGCCTACATCATTAAACAAATTGTATACTACTTTCAAGAATATGGCTAGAAGTGAAAAGTTAAGTGGATTAAGTACTTACCTATTTGTCAAACTAAGAGATGATAAATATTCAACATTTTTTTGTCATTTGTTCTTTGCGGAGACACTTGTATTTTGTGATATTGTCCACATTGTCATTTTCATTTTTGCGCTTAGATCCCTTCTTCTTCATATCCATGTGTCCAACATTTCACATAAATAATGTCATTAATATATTTTTTCATATATATATATGCAAAAATCTATGAGAAATAAATAATTTTAGATTACTATTCATCAACTAGATTTAGAATTAGAAGCACAAACAACCACAGATGATGATTCCATGATGAATACAAAAAAATAGTATATATCTAGACTATAAAGTGTGATACCAAGAAAAAAAAAATCCGAATTAGAAAATGATATTGAAAATCTAATATATTATAACCATAGAAAGCTAGCAACAAACCTTCAAAAAGATTAATCTAATGCAAGAAGTTAGTGGATACATTACATTATCTAGATAACCCCATTCATTTGATTCTTGAAAAATTCAAACATTCAACATCAAAGGTTGGAGAACTTTTAGACACTGAAAACTTCAAATATTTAGCAAATGGACATAAAGAATTTAGTGAAAATATATGAATTAATGGATTTTTTATACATATATCTTTAGACTTATGTGAATGCAATATTGTTTAATATAGTAACAATACTATGCTTGCTATTAAGTGTTATTGATAATTTTTTACTAGCATAGATCCATCTTAACCCTGGATATATCAAGCGCTGAGAGGAATCAAATCTCTTGAGGTGTCAACCTTTCCTCAAGTTTTCCACTCTAAAAGAGGGTTTCTCCTAGACATATTTAATCCCTCTCCACCCTTGATATATCTAAGATTAAAATGAATATATATTGGTTTATTATATTTTAAATCTAATAAATATCATAGTATCATATAATATCATTATCATAATCCCTTCTCTTGAATTTTCATATTTTAAAGTTGAAATACAAAACTAAAGGCTATTACATATTTTTTTTTAACATTTTTTTCCTTTTAATTAAGTTAAGAAATTAATAATTTGATTATTCATCATACATTTTCCCTTTTACTATTTATATGTTGGGACCATAAATTTTGTTAATAATTTGTTTATTTATAAATTAATTCTTATTCTCTTATATCTACTGGATTATTATTAATCCCTACCACATTGCTTGTCACATGAGACTATTTTATTTGGTTTTTCCATACCAAAAATTAAGAAACTCAACATACGATGATTATGGTATGAACATTTTACCATATCTTTTTAAGGTTTTAAAAAAATTATTCACCTGATGGATAAGTTCTGATATCTCTGGAGAAAATGAGTTGTTCCAATTGGAGAGTGAGTCGTTCTGTCGCTTTTGAGCTAATGAGTCGTTATGTTGCGAATGAGTCGTGCCAATGATCCATTCTATTTCTTTCCTATTTTGGACGTGCAAATGCAGTATTAGGATTTTTGAGAAATCTATAAATGTTTCCAAAAAAACAAATGCAGAAATCTATAAATACCACACTAGTATTCATTTCTGTATCAATCCTATGAAAATGCTACATCTGTATCAATCCTTTGAAAACTCTATAGTAGGACAATCTCAAAAC
The DNA here is from genome assembly GCA_900067695.1 of Picea abies. Taxonomy (NCBI): domain Eukaryota; kingdom Viridiplantae; phylum Streptophyta; class Pinopsida; order Pinales; family Pinaceae; genus Picea; species Picea abies. The sequence continues at coordinate 26,860 of CBVK0100894088.1, read as the reverse complement.
CTTACCCTAAATATATTTTTGTGTGTTATAGTACACATAGGACATTAGCTTTTCGACTTCACATCTTTTTTATCCCACTGTGTGAAATAATAGGGTAGTGTGTGAAATAATAGGGTAGATAGTGATTTATGTCTTCTATCAAATTTGGGCGTGGAGATGGCCTTTGTGTGAAATAATAGGGTAGATAGTGATTTATGTCTTCTATCAAATTTGGGTATGGAGATGGCATGATCAAGATAATCCCAACTTACTCCTCCTAAGATTGGATTAACTTTTCTAAAAATATTTCACTCCCAATTTCGAGTTTTGGAATGGATAATTGTATTTTTCACACACACACATATATATAATTGAGTTGACTTATATTTTATTATTATTATTTTTTTAATGTAACGTTACGTGACAACATCTCTCCCATACTGAGTTTTAGAGTGCCTCTCATCACAATGAAATCATTGTGACCACTTATATAGAAAAAATGTTTGTTGCTTAGATTTGTACCATTTTATATGTACTATGTAGTCAATGAGTCATTGACTTATAATATATATGTAGTATGTACAATTTCTATATTACTTGGAGGGTAAGTACATATATTGGAAATAAAAATTCAAAACAATAAATAACCATATTTAGTAATAACAATCATTCAAATAATATCATTGTCATAGTGAACTTTGAAAACCTTGTTTGGAATTTTAATGCGTTAAAAATTAAAAAATTAAAAACATCATTGTTCAACAAGGTGGATAGTTCAACTATAAAGGAACTAGTAACTAGTTTATACCACCAAAGTTTAGGGTCAACACCCTAGTTTATACCAAGTTAAAGAAGGAATATCCAAACTAACAATGAACATTGTAACAAGTTGTGACAAATCATCTGGATTGACATCATGATCTCTATTTGAATATCTTCATTGGGAATCAAAGTATCTTCTTCAAACACTCTATCGGCATCTTCAATGTCTTCTTCCAATGTTTCTTGTAAATGATCATATTTCCCATCAGGCATGATATCAACAACTTCCATGAATTTTAGTTTCAAACAAGATTCTATTTGAATGAAATATGACCATCCTAATCTTGTTACATCATCAATTAGAAATGATTGGTTAATTTTAAGAGAGGAAACATATTTGTCATTATTCTTTGATAAAAGTTGATGTGTATTTGCATGTACAAATCCATATTGATCATGTTACACTATATATGGTTTGATCCATTTACATTTTAATAATATGAGACTATTTTCACTATAATACACTTGAATAATTTCTTAGATGAATCCAACACAAAATTTCTTCTCGGTTACATGATGAAATTAAACACTTACAATACAATCACAATTTCCCTTTCCTTTGTCCTTTTCTTCCATTCTTAAATGACTACCAGAGGCCCACATTCCATTGAAATGCCAAGCACATAAATTGAGAGATTGTGAAAGCTCAATTTTATCCATTGTTATATCTTGACCTTTTTATTTTTCATCACTAATTGCATCAACAACCCATTCATCAAATTTTGGAAAAAAATCACCTACAATCAAATCATGACATCAATGCTTTCAAGGTTGGCACATCCCTGTTTGATTCACTTCTTTATATTTTCTACTTAGAATATGAACATACAAGATAGTTGTAATAATAATATAACTATTTAAATTCAATTGAATAAATAAATTGTTTTGTAAATAATATTTTCACTTGCACCATTTATCAAACAAAGATGTGTTTGAAAGAACATTGGTGATCCAAAAATGATCTTTAAAAGACTTGGTTGAGTTTTAAGCATGTGTTAAATTGCCATTCAAAATCTTAAATGAGGAAGGAGATCTTAATAAAAGAATGTTGCAGCCATCATAAAGAATACAGAACACAAAGTAAACATTAAGAACAACAAACCATAACTCCAAGATTGTTAACAAAGTTTGACAAGATTGCCTACGTCTTTGGGCATTTGTCTCAGTGGGGGAGGCTTTCTTATTAATCTTCAATGCTGCAAAATTACATCATAAGTATCTCAAATGGATTACAAACTGGTCTGGCTGTGTTCTACTCAACCTCAAGAATCCAACACAATTGACGACACTGAAAAAGGTTGAGCGTAGCTCCCAGAAATGGCCTCCAAAGTTCGCTTCCTCAATGGCTTCCCCGCATAAAAATGGCATAAGCTTCCAAAATATTCATCATTCTGTTTTTTTTTAACCTCCTAAAGCTGTCAAAAACCTATGATCCTTATAGATTTGGAGTTGCAGGGTCATCTCCCAACTTCCCCCTCAAGATCTGTCCTCAAAAAGAGCTCAAGATCCTCAATTTTGGGCAAAAATCACCAAAAATCAACATAAAAATCCAAACTTTAGGAAAAAAATATTCGCGCCAGCCCCTTTGCGCCGGGATCTTGGTTATATGGGTCTCTACCATATGGCCTTGGGCTGAGCATGCCCCTACTATTTGGCCCTTGGTCTTTGGCCCCTGGTTACGTGGAGGGCCAGGTGGCTAAGTGGTAGTCCCAAATGACTGTGCCCTTTGTTTTAAACCCCTGGTCTAGCACCCTAGTCACGAGCTAGCCCCCTGCCGACCAAGGCTTATCCCCAAACCTCTACCATACTTCAACTTAAATTAAAATTATGTCATATGTATAACAAGAAACATTCGCAGCTTGTGCGACTAACGATTGTTCCGAAGTCTTGGGCTATGGAGGAGGTCGAGTGTTCGATTCTTGCAGAGTGTAAAACAAATTTTTGACCCAACCAACCTTGGCCAAATTTTGGGTGCCACGTGGCACTCTATGATTGGGCCACATGTCACCTCTATATTGGCCCGTACAATCCAGTCACTGCATAGTCACCCTAGCCTGTCATCTGCCCAACCAGTCCGTACAGCCATGTGTCGTGCCCAGAGCCTGCCACCTACCAGCACGTCAGCCTGCCACGTGTCAGCATCCGTACAGTGCCACGTGTCACCTCCGTACGGTTCCATGTGTCACTTTCGTACTGGTGCAAGTTGGCCCTAAAAATGCCAAATTTGACTGCCACATGACACACCCTGATTCTGCCATGTGTCCCTTTGATGTCATCATGACATCATGCTGACATCAGTAGTATGACCTGTTGACTTTGAATTTTTTAGCATGTTTGGGAAATCGAACAGAATGAGATAACTTCCGCATATGGTGTCCATTTTCGAAAAAAATAGATGGCCTGAATCGGTGCGATGAGACCGATGCAATGACGTTGGTTTCATCCGATTCCAAGAACTTTGATTTTTAGGCCTTCCTGAATCCATTTGGATCATGCCTCCTCACTAAGACCTTTTGGTCCTCCAAAAGGATATTAACCAGTCATCAAGTGTGGGATAGGGCTCCCCACTTGTCTTTTGTCTTTAAACTCTGTCCTATGCACTTGTCACATCATAATCAATTGAATAATAACCATGAAAACTGAAAGCATATTGTTAGCCACTTGAACTCGTTCACATGTTACTGAATCCACTACCATCCATGTAAAAAACATTAGCAGTGATAACATCATAAATATGATTGCAAATGAACCAATATGTTTGACGTGCGTGCACAACATTAACTTATCTTGAAGCAAAGTATGATTGAATTCCCATCCTACAATTATTTCATTTTCATGCTTAAGATCAATTGCTTTAATTGACACAATTATAGGTGTGTTTCTTGCATAAGTTGCCTTCCTTAATTATGTTGGATCATGTTGTCATTGATGCCAAAGGTTTAATTAATTGATGTCAAGTGATTGATTGATGCCAAAGGATGATTGATTAATTGATGTCAAGGAATTGGTTGATGCCAAAGGATGATTGAATGATGTCAAATGATTGATGTTGATTGATGTATATTGATGAAGTATGTATTGTCCTTGATATGAATGGATTGCTGTCAAGTGAAATCATAGTCATATGATGTCATTGATATGATGCATAGATGAAGATGGATCAATGATGTCATTGATACATGATGCATAGATGAAAATGGATCAATGTGTTTCATTGGTATATGATGCATTGTTGGATTGATTTAAAGATGAATCATTATTATTTTATCATGGTCGATAAGGTGCACAAATGGATGAACTCCAAAGTGGTCCCCTTATGGTGAAATTCCTCATGGTAAGACGCTTTACGGTTGAGTTATCCTATAAGTATGGTTGGAGAACCCATGCTTATATGTGGAATAATGAGATGAAGATCAGTGAAGTTGTTGGTGAAACTATCCTAGATGGATAGTGCTTGTCATGCCATTTCTGGTGGTATGTGGAATGTCACATAACTTCTCATGGTTTGAGAGTTATGGACCTACGAAGATGACCCTCATATGTAGACTTGAAGCCCCAAAAGGTCAAAGAAGTCAAAGAGATTTCAAAGAAGAAATTATTATTTAAATGGTAAAGAAAAGTGAAAAAGTCAAGGAGGAATATTTAAATGAAGAACTTTCTAATTATGGAAAGTGGTTAACCTTAAAATAGGTTAAGTGACCTAGAAATGGGTTAAGTGACCTAGAAGTGGTTTAAGTGACCTAGAAGATGCTTCTAAGGAAGCTACTTGGAGAGTATAAATAAGAGGCAAGGGTCTCTTTTGAAATATATCTTCTGTGTATCTCTTGTTCATCTCTTGAGCATGTATTGAAGATCTATTCTAAGAGAGAGAAGGACTGGAGGATCCCATGGATGCATCAAAGTTTTGGTAAATTTGAGATCATGACGGAAAAAGTCTCGGAAGTTCAGAAACCCTAGTTTCTAAGGTATACGCGGGCTGCAGTGAGCCAGGGCACGTACATACATGGGCTGAATGAGGACATGGAACATACAATGGATGAAGCCATGAAGACTTGTGGTTGAGCTGATGACAGGCTCTTGGAGACTGAAGCAGGTTCCAAATCTGCATTCTATGGGCTCAGATCTGCCATAGAAATTCTGGTATGGTTACATTATTGTCTTGATGAATACTCTTGCTTGTTGTGTAGTGAATGCTTAAGGAAGTCTTGGTATGGTAGTTGTGATGTGATTTGTGTTTACTGATGGAGTGAGAAACACTCTTATTATTCAGTGCTGATATGATTGCTATAGTGTGTTGATTTCTTATACATGATTAAGTAGCATTCATATTGTATTATTGAGGAGCATGAGTAAGTTGTTGGAGAGCTTGGATATGTTGTGACTAGTTATGGGTCAGATTGGACAGTGAAACACAGAAGAGAATGTGATTGAAGGTTGCAGAGGATCTGAGTTCATCTTGAAGAGAAAACCCTAAGTACTCAGATGTGATATGCAGGTTGTAGTACAGACTGGCTGTGTACATACGCGAGTTGTACTACTGGTAGGGAGCATACATACGCGTGATGCACTACCAACAGGTCACGTACCTGTTAACAGATTGATATCTGTTAAGGATTGTCGCCTCATCTCAGTTGGTGTTGAGTGTGTAATATGAGTCTTGCATTATAGAGCTCGTGCTCTTGTAGAATTGTACTCTATTCAGTAGTTGCTGATAACCCAAGGATTGTAGTCTGTAATAAAAAGAAAATTGTACATACATCTTGTGTTCTTTGTGGTGATGATTTGCTGATGATATATTGTTGATATATGTTGTTGATATGTGTTCACATTTAACTGGTTATAAATGACAACAATAAGTAATGAGTAAATGGTCATTGCTAACTAATGAGTTTTGTGAAGGGGAAGTTTTGGGAAAAAGAGTCCTACACTATTCACCCCCCCCTCTCAGTGTAGTCGGTGTGTCCAACAATTGGTATTAGATCCGACCTTCACTATAAGCCTTAACAAGCTTGGAGGAGATCTATGGACACACAAATGGATGATGAAGTTCCAATCCTTGACGAGGAAAACTATTCTACTTGGAGAATAGAAATGAGAGTGCATTTTAAGGAAATGGGAGCAGGTATTTGGAAGGTAGCCTTTAGTGGATTAGTTTCCTTGAAGAACAAGAAAAAGTTTGTAGCTCAAAGGGAAGGAAAGAAGAATGATGCATTGGCTCTCAAGATCATTCTTAGTGGACTCTCAAGCCCTATCAAAGAGAGCACGAGACAATGCAATTCTGTCAAGGATCTATGGCTAAAGCTAGAAAAGACATATCAAAGCAAGAAAGAGAATATTGAAGATCACTCCATCAATATCATTAAAGGCGAAGAATCATGTGATGATGTTGGCAAAAAGGAAGAACTTGAAGACATTTCAAATGAAGGTAAAGAATCTCCACAAACCTTTGATTGCAATAATTCAAAATGTGATGAAGTTGAATTTTTCTCTACAAGTGAAGAAGAAAATCTAGAAATAGTTTGTGTAGAGTTTGATGGTAGTTATCCTATGGAAATAATAGAAGAAGAACTATCAAAACTTCAAAAGAAAGTTGAAGAGGGTCTATATGAATATAGCAATGACCACTAGTATATAGACTATAGCTATCTTTCAGATAACACTAAAAAGTTTCTTAAGAAGAGTCAAAGGTACATCTTGAATTTAAAAGAAATGCTAAAAGAACAAGAAGAGAGTAATAAGACTCAATTAGATGAAAAGGAAGAAGAGATCACAATACTAAAGAAAGAAAAAGAAGATAATAAGGTAGGTGATGATATTAACAAAAGTTTTGAAATTATTGTTCATCTCAAGACCCAAATTGAAGAAGCCAAAAGGGTAGAGGAACTATTGAAGAATCAAGTAAATGAAAAGGAAGAGTCATGTCATAAGCTAGAAGCTGAAGTTGTTGATCTTAGAAAGAAAGTAGAAAAGTCAAACAAATTCTTGAATAGCTCACAAATCTTGAATGAGATCTTGGAAAGTCAAAGATCACCAAATGATAAATAAGGTTTTGGATACAAGGGAGAAGCTACACATGCTGAAGCAAGCACCTCAAAGAAGCATGAGGTAAATCCCTCACTTTCAAAGGATGAAGACAATGTTTCAAGTCAACCATCTACACAAGGCAAGGAAAGTTTCAAAAGAACAAAGCAAGGAAGACATCAAGAAGCAAAAATATGAAAGTGTTTTTCATGGTCAATGTTATTCATGTAATGAATATGGACACAAAGCTTTGGAATGCAGATCTTATGCAAGGAGAAATAATGGAAGATTTCATAACACCATAAGGTGTTGGAGATGTGATCAAGTAGGACACATTGTTGTTCACTGTCACAACATGAGATGCTACAACTGTGGTGGATTTGGTCACAAATCTCAGGATTGTTGGAACACAAGAAGAAAGTTCACGATGAAGACTTCATATAGCATGACTAGAAGAACGAATGAAGTAAGGAAGGGAGACATCTTTGAAAATATGGAAGCTTAGAGCTCAAGTTCTGAGAAGCAAGGACTCCTTCAGAAGTGGGTGAAGAAGACTGAACAACCAGAGAAGAATGGAAGCCTCGAGGGAAGCTCAAGTGTGTCATTTGCTGAAGCATACACGGGTGAAAGTGGTAACAGTCACGTACATATGCAGGATGACCTTGAATAGGTCGCATACATATGCGAGCTGTCTGTGCAACAGGACACGTATACGTGGTAAAGCCTAGGGAAAAATGCTATGCACATGGGTTGCAGCTTGATGTGATGGTATAACTTTGTGTTGCAGGGTCAGACATAATTTGTTGCAGGTTTTGAGATTGTTTGCTATAGGTTTGCATGATTACATATTCCAATATGTAAAGTGATGATATAAAATGAAAGACTATCTTGGATGCATGGCACTAACCCATGAGTATGGATTGAGGCATTTTCTGTTGAAGAACAATGCTAGTTATGACAATGAAGTTATGGTACCTTTGTTATGTGATATATCTTGATGATTCTAGCTAGAGATGTCATTGATCTATTGAAGCACACTATTTTTGGATGCTTAGTATTTTCTCTAGTGAATGGAGGATTGAGGCTGATCTATTGGGGTACATGGCTGGTACATATTTGAGTTTCATTGATATAACATGTTTTGATGCATGCATTTGGTATACAGTTGGACTACATATTGGGATATGTGCTTGGTGAGTTGATGAGGTGATCATGTTGTACATCATTGATGAGTCATAGCTTGATCTATAGTTGATGCATGATTGGTACACTTCTAGTACTAAGTACATTGGTGGAGGCACCTACTAGCAGTTTGATTGGAACATGTTCTGTGGATTTGGCATACATGTATGAGGATTCATCTTGTTGTGGTATTGGTGGATGGTTGATGTACTTGCTTGGTACAAATGTTGATACATGTTGATGTACATGTTTGGTACACTCATAGATGGTATATGTTTGGATGATAGTACTTGGCTAAAAGCAAACCATTGGTAGATGCACATGGTTGACATATTGGTAGATGCACATGGTTGGCATGTTGATGAAGGCATAATATTGGTATACTATTGGCACATGTTGTGGTACATGATGTATTTGTTCATTAATTGACATATCTTTTGCTTCATGATGTATGGTATGGCACAAGTTTTGATGCATGGACAGGTCCAAGGATCGTATTGTTCTATGTTCTGGTTGAGCAATAGAATTTGCAGCAGAAGCTATTGTAGTGGTAGCATATTGTTCATATTCTAGAGAAGATAGGAGGAGACATACCCATAGGGGGAGTCATTCTTCTTCCCATGATTCTAGTAGGAGATATTTATTAGATGCATACTAGGAAAGAGCCCTGTATTTGGAGAAAGAGCATAGAGGCATAATTCTAGGGGGGAGCGATGATCATAGGGGGAGCATGAGTGATATATATTCAGCATTACATCAGAGTGATATCCCTTGTTCAAAAGGGGAGATATTATTCAGAGGAGATCAAAGGCATTTAGACAGGGGGAGCAACCCTAAGGAGAGTTCAAGCAGGGGGAGCAACCCCAAAGGGAGAATGACCCTTTTACATTGATGTCAAAGGGGGAGAGATAGTCACATTGATGTGATTGATGATTATTGATGGGGAGAGATAGTCACATTGATGTTATTGATGACTATTAATTTAGAGCATGCCTTATCTACATGTTGACATCAATGTTGGAATTGCCATCAATGCCAAAGGGGGAGATTGTTGGATCATGTTGTCATTGATGCCAAAGGTTTAGTTAATTGATGTCAAGTGATTGATTGATGCTAAAGGATGATTGATTAATTGATGTCAAGGAATTGGTTGATGCCAAAGGATGATTGAATGATGTCAAAGGTCAAAGGTTTGAAGTCAAATGATTGATGTTGATTGATGTATATTGATGAAGTATGTATTGTACTTGATATGAATGGATTGATGTCAAGTGAAATAATAGTCATATGATGTCATTTATAAGATGCATAGATGAAGATGGATCAAGGAGATGTCATTGATACATGATGCATAGATGAAGATGGATCAATGTGTTTCATTGGTATATGATGCATTGTTGGATTGATGTAAAGATGAATCGTTATTGTCTTATCTTGGTTGATAAGGTGCACAAATGGAAGAACTCCAAAGTGGTTCCCTTATGGGGAAATCCCTCACGGGAAGACACTTTATGGTTGATTTATCCTAGAAGTATGGTTGGAGAACCCATGCTTATATGTGGAATAATGAGATGAAGATCAGTGAAGTTGTTGGTGAAACTATCCTAGATGGATAGTTCTTGTCATGCCATTTTTGGTGGTATGTGGAATGTCACATAACTCCTCATGGTTTGAGAGTTATGGCCCTATGAAGATGAAGGACCCTCATATGTAGGCTTGAAGCCCCAAAAGGTCAAAGAAGTCAAAGAGCTTGCAAAGAAGAAATTATTATTTAAATGGTAAAGAAAAGTGAAAAAGTCAAGGAGGAATATTTAAATGGAGAACTTTCTAATTATGGAAAGTGGTTAACCTTAAAATAGGTTAAGTGACCTAGAAATGGGTTAAGTGACCTAGAAGATGCTTCTAAGGAAGCTACTTGGAGAGTATAAATAAGAGGCGAGGGTCTCTTGTGAAATATATCTTGTGTGTATCTCTTGTGCATCTCTTGAGCATGTATTGAAGATATATTATGAGAGAGAGAAGGACTGGAGGATATCATGGACACATCAAAGTTTCGATAAATTTGAGATCACAACGACAAAAGTCTCGAAAGTTCAGAAACCCTAGTTTCTGAGGTATACGCGGGCTGCAGTGAGCCAGGGCACGTACATACGCGGGCTGAATGAGGATAGGGTGCGTACAGTGGATGAATTCATGAAGACTTGTGGTTGAGATGATGGCAAGCTCTTGGAGACTGAAGCAGGTTCCATATCTGCATTCTATGGGCTTAGATTTGCCATAGAAATTCTGGTAGGGTTACATTGTTGTCTTGATGGATACTCTTGTTTGTTGTGTAGTGAATGCTTAAGGCATTCTTGGTATGGCAGTTGTGACATGCTTTGTGTTTATTGATGGAGTGAACAACAATTTTATTATTCCTTGTTGATATGATTGCTATAATATGTTGATTGCTTATACATGATTGAGTAGCATGCACATTGTATTGTTGAGGAGCATGAGTAAGTTGTTGGAGATCTTGGATGTGTTGTGACTGGTTATGGGTCAGATTGGACAGTGAAAGACATAGTAGAATGTGATTGAAGGTTGCAAAGGCTCTGAGTTCATCTTGAAGAGAAAACCCTAAGTACTCATATGTGATACCCAGGCTGTAGTACAGATTGGCCGCGTAGATACACGAGCTGTACTACTGGTAGGGCGCGTACATACACGAGCTGTACTACTGGTAGGGCACGTACATACACGTGATGTACTACCGACAGGTCGCGTACCTGTTGACAAATTGATATCTGTTGAGGATTGTTGCCTCATCTTAGTTGGTGCTGAGGGTGTAAGCTAAGTTTTGCATTATAGAGCTGGTGCTCTTGTAGAGTTGTACTTTATTCAGTTGTTGTTTATAACCCAAGGATTGTAGTCTATAATAAAAAGAAAATTGTACATGCATCTTGTGTTCTTTGTGGTGATGATTTGCTGATGATAAATTGCTGATATATGTTGCTGATATGTGTTCACATTTAACCGGTTATAAATGACAACAATAAGTAATGAGGAAATGGTCATTGCTAACTGATGAGTTTTGTGAAGGGGAAGTTTTGGGAAAAAGAGTCCTACACTGTTCACCCCCCCTCTCGGTGTAGTCAATGTGTCCAACAAATTATTCCATTGTTTGAAGAGATTGATTTTCTTTAATGTGATGAGCATGTACAACATATTCATTGCCTTCTTTAGTTAAGTGTTATCGATTCTATTCCTTGTAGAAGATTGCTTTGCGATCATATAAATAAGGGATTCCTAAGACCATTCCACATGTTTCTAGCGGCACCACATCACATGTTACTTCATCCACATATTTAGATGTAATTGAAAACTTTATGGTACATTGCTTTGTTATGGGCAATTTATGATCTTTGCTTATCCAATTAAGTGAATAGGGTTTGTGATGCATCTTAGTGTTTAATCCAAATTTCTTAACCACTTCCTCTGAAATTAAGTTAGATTGAGATGCCCTATCTATCAATGTATCAATATTAGTATGTTTCATTGTGATCCTTATATGAAACAATTTACTTCTAGAATCATATCCATCACCAATTTTACTTGTTAAAACAACTACTGTAATCTTAGACTCATCACCTGAATCATACCCCAAGTCTATTGGTCGTGTTGGTATTGCAACTATTTTCCTCCCTTACCTCTCTTTGAACCACTTCGGTCTCTTATCTGGAAGCAATTGCCAGCAATGGTCATCATCATGCCCTTCTTTCTTTTAATGCTTGCAAGAGAGCTTCTCTTCCTTCATTGTCGCTGAATTTTCTTTCTTTCCATTCCCCTTTCTTTTGTCTTCTTTCCTTGAAGACGATTCCCCTGATACACCAACTCATGTTTTCCCTGCTTCAATATACGTTGCTTGAACATAAACCTCATCAAGATTAGTAGGTCCAAACATAAATACAGTGTTACGAATATGTGTAGGTAAACCTCCTATATACTTCATAAGAGTTTATTGTGTATGTAATGGAATATTTAACATCAATGCCATCTTACAAAATTCATCTGTGTGTTCTTGCACCATTTTTCCTTTTCTTAGTTTAAGACTTTGCCATTCAATTAAATCCTTTTCCTTATAACCCAAAGGATAAAACTGATTTCTAAGTGCAAAAACAAAATCTTTCCCTGATGGAAATACATTACCAACTTGTTGAGTACCATGTTGCAACTTAATCTACCACCAGATGAGTGTTGTGCCCGCAAGACGAAGTGATGCCAATTTGATTTGGGTTGCCTCATCTTTGATTTGTCACTACAATAAACTTCCATATGTTTGACCCAGTTATCAAGCCTCTCAACATTGACTTCCCCATCATACATGGGAAATTTTAATTTTACATCAAGCTTAAGTAATGACATGTCATGCTTATGTTTATGAGAATGTTTTCTTGTGGTAGAAGTTGAAATTGTACTTTAAGAAGAAGAAGATGATGGAGATGAAGGAGGTGAAGGAGGAGGTTTAAGAGGGTCCTTTCCTTCTTCACTTTTGTCTTGTTTTGGCGATTCCCCTTGAAAAGGTCTCTTCCATTCCAAGTAATCATCATATAAGAACTTTACCATCTCTCACATGGAGAAGAAAGTCTTTTGAAACTCTATCTCGTTCTGAGACATTCCTTCTTCAGATGCCATCTTCTCACTTTGATATGCCCTCTTTCTTGATCCAATCTCAGGATCCCCTTCTACAAGCTCATATTCACCATGACTTAGCTTTTCCCTGGTATTCATGAAAACTCAAACAACCAACTGTCAACCTGCTCTAATACCACTTGATCTAAAAATGATCTTTTAAAAACTTGGTTGAGTTTTAAGCATGTGTTAAATTACCATTAAAAATCATAAATGAGGAAGAAGATCTTAATGAAATAATGTTGCAGCCATCATAAAGAATACAGAACAGAAAGTAAACATTAAGAACAACAAACCATAACGCCAAGATTGTTAATGGAGTTCGACAAGATTGCCTACATCTTCGGGCCTTTGTCTCAATGGGGGAGGCTTTCTTATTAATCTTAAATGCTACAAAATTACATCAGAAGTATCTAAAATTGATTACAAACTGGTCTGGCTATGTTCTTCTCGACCTCAAGAATCCAACAAAACTGACGACACTGAAAAAGGTTGAGCATAGCTCCTAGAAATGGCCTCCAAAGTTCATTTCCTCAATGGCTTCCCTGCATAAAAATGGCATAAGCTTCCAAAATCTTTAGCATTATGTTGTTTTTGAATTTCCTAATTCTTTCAAAAACCTTTTATTCTTATAGATTTGGAGTTGGGGGTCATCTCCCAACTTTTCCCCAAGATTTGGCCTCAAAAAGAGCTCCAGATCCTCAATTTTGGGCAAAAATCACCAAAAATCAGCATAAAAATCCAAACTTTGGGAAAAAAAACCTACTTGGAAAAATGTATTTGCACTAGCCCCTTTGCACTGGGCTCCTAGTCGTATGGGCTGTTGCGATATGGCCTTGGGATGAGCACACCCCTGACCTTTGTCCGTTAGTCTTCGGACCCTGGTTACGTGGAGGGCCAGGTGGCTAAGTGGCAACCCCAAACCACCGCGCCCTTTGTTTTATACCCCTGGTCGTAGGGTAGCCCTCCGCCAACTGGGGCTTATACCCAAACCTGATCCGGATTATTTTTGGCACGAAATGAGAGCTGAGATATAATAGATAAATGCATAGAGATATCACAGATATCCAATAATATAGCAAAAATGTATCATAGATGCAAACATAAACATAGATATACAATTACACGATTTCTATTAATGAAAGAAATGTATAGAGACTGTAAAAATACAGAGTGAAAGACTCACTAGAATGGTGGGAGCTTATCTCTGAGAAGAGATGTGATGGCTACTTGCATTCACAAGAAGATGATTACAATGAGGCTTTGATGGCCTTTTTACAATAAATTGGAATGCCAAAATGCCTAGACATCCAAAAACCTATAGACATCCAAAAACCTAACCCTAGGAGATGAAGTGCCAAAAGTCATGTGGGCCCCGTTTGGGTAAGTTAGTACATCAACTTCCCGGTATTGTAACTTTTGCATACGATCTCCGTTTTAGGTGTATGATAGCTTGTTGGAAAGATATCGCCAAGGAGATTCATTTTGGGGGCTAAATCATGCCTTCGAATATCATTGAGAATCTTGATCTCTAAAATCCTTCATTTGGGCCCTCAAAATAGCCCCAGAAGTTAAAAATGCTAAAAATAGTAAATTGCCAAAATCGCTAGAAAACTATTTTGAGCCAGTTGGAAAAGGTGGGTGGCCACCGATATCCACCTGGATCAATCCTCCCTCCTTAGGAAGCAATGGTCTCCATTGCGTTGAGTTCTCGGGGGAGAGGGAAAAGCGTTTGCTGAATCTGCATCTTGGTGAGATGCTTGCATTGCTGGAGACGTCGCGTTGCTCAGTTTGTGGAAGTCTGTCACGAACCTGTTGAGGTTGAGGCTGTTCAACAAGTCGAGATACATGAGAGGATGGTGTGTAGAAGAAATATTTGCACTTTTCTGCAACCTTGTCGACCTACTTCTGCTGGATAGAAGGTGTTTGGGGCGAGCCTGTAGTGGTTGCAATGTCCTTCTGTTCCCGTTTTGAACAGATTGTGAAGAAGCTAAATTTTGTAGTATGAGATACTACCTTGCGGCACTGTTTAGGTGGAACAATAGTTGAAACTACCTCTGGTATTTTGTAGAGATGACCCCCCAAAGTAACAATGAAACTACGGGGTCAAGACTCATAAATAACATGGTGCTTCCACATATATGGCTGGCCTAAAAGAACATCATAGACATCCAGTGGGGAAACATCACATAATACCTCATCCTTGAAGGGTTGGATGTCATATGACAATCGACATTGCTGGTTGAAACAAAGATCTCATCCTTGGCGAAGCCACCCAATGTTGTATGGATGCGGGTGTGGTGTTGTCGACAATCCCAACTGTTTGACGACCTCTACTGAGATGAGGTTCTTCTGGCTTTCGCTATCAACAATAAAATGCAGTGGGTCCCCCTTCACCCACATCTGTGAATGAAAAAGGCGCTCCCCCTCTTCATGATCCGTTGGTTCTTCTGGTTGAATTGGTGCGGTCGCGACAATAGTAGTGGGGTCTGTGTCGATGATCTATCTTTTACCAATATTTTCAGAATCAGATTCTGAATCAGGGTTTGGCTCCTTGTCCTTGATCTCGACCACCAATGACTATTTTGAGCGACATTCATCGGTGTTGTGACAAGGGATTTTGTGGAAATCACACCATTTTTTGGTATCCTTCTTCGTCTTCCCCTGACCCTTCTTTTCCTCTGGCTTAGACTAGTTTTCAGGAAGTTGTTTTTTAGGGCCATATTTATCATACTTTGGTTGTTGCGGATTTGCAAACCCAAACTCCCATTTGTTCTGCTGCTTAAATTTCTGTTCAATTTTAACAACATATCGATAAGAAGCACTGAGTGACAAGATGCCCAGAAAATCCATCTCAGTTTGGATGTATCTGTGTAGAGCCCCACGGTATTTTAGAACCAAATGTAATTTAGAGTCTTTGATACCCATCTTGGTGCGCAAGGTATGAAAGGTATTGGTGAAATCTAGAATTGCTTGGCCCCTTTCTTGCCGCAGTGGGTCCATATCATGTACTAGTCCTCATAGTTGCCAACAGGGTAATACTATTCCTTTACCGCATCTAAAAACAAATCCCAAGTGGGCTAGGTCCCATATATTCCAGACTCCTCTTTGGAAATTTGCTCCCAGTAAGTTTCCCACCAATGCTTGACATGAGGGAGAGGTTTAAGAAGTGCGAAGGTGATCTTTTCTCTGTCAGAAAAATTGTGAACATAGAAATAACCTTCTAGCAGATTTAATCATTTGTTTAGGGCATCCGCATCTATCCGACCTTCAAATACGAGAATATAAAAATTAACCTGTACCTTAAAAGGAGTGGTGCTTCCAAAGTGGTTGTCTGATGAAGATGTGTCTGTTTCTATCAACAAGCATTGAAGGATGTGGGGAAAATTCTTCATCATTTCGTCCCTCTGTCGCTTGAGAGCTTGCTCAAGCAGCAGATTGAAAGGATTGTCTGCTCTGTCATTTTTCTTTTCTTCCACCATGGAGGGTTTCTTGGGATTTCTAGAGTGATTTCCTTCAAGAGAGACAAGCGTGAGACCCAACATGCTATACTTGGACCTTGTCAAGGACATGCACTGAAAAAAATGATCAAGAGCAGCCTACTCTGATACCACTGATCTAGATTATTTTCGGCACGAAATGAGAGCAGATATATAGTAAAGAAATGCAAAAAGATATCGTAGATATCAAATAATATAACATAAATTTATCATAGATGCAACCATAAACAAATATATACAGTGATACATGATTTTTATTAATGAAAGAAATGTACAGAGACTTTAAAAATACAGAGTGAAAAACTCGCTAGAATGGCGACAACGTATCTCTGAGAAGAGATGTGACAGCTACTTGCGTTCACAAGAAGATGATTACAATGAGGCTATGAAGCCCTTTTTATGATAAACCAGAATGCTAAAAACCCTATACATCCAAAAACCTAACCCTAGGAGATGAAGCGCCAAAAGTCACGTGGGCCTCGTTTGGGTAAGTTAGTACATCAACTTCCTGCGGTCATAACTTTTGCATACGATCTTCATTTTAGGCGTATGATAGCCAGTTGGAAAGGTATCATTGAGGATATTCATTTTAGGGGCTCAATCATGAATTTGGATATCATTGAAAATGCTCGATCCATAAAAACCTTCATTTGGGGTCTCAAAATAAACCCAGAAGTTAAAACTGGTAAAAATAGTAAATTGACAAAATCGCCAGAAAACTATTTTGAGCCAGTTGGAAAAGGTAGGTGGCCAACGATATCCACCTGGATCAATCCTCCCTCCTTAGGAAGCAATGGTCTCCATTGCGTTGAGTTCTCGCGGGAGAGGGAAAAGCGTTTGTTGAATCTGCATCTTGGTGAGTTGCTTGCCTTGCTGGAGATGTCGCCTTGCTCAGTTTGTGGAAGTCTGTCATGAACCTGTTGAGGTTGGTCAACAAGTCGAGCTACATGAGAGGCTGGTGTGTAGAAGGAATCTTTGCGCTTTGCTGCAACCTTGTCGACCTACTTCTGTTGGATAGAAGGTGCTTGGGGTGAGGCTGTAGTGGTTGCAGTGTCCTTTTGTTCCCCTTTTGAACAGATTGTAAAGAAGTTGAATTTTACAATATGAGATACTACCTTGCGGCACTGTTTAGGTGGAACAATAGTCGGAACTACCTCTGGTATTCTGTAGAGATGACCCCCCAAAGTAACAATGAAACTACGGGGTCGAGACTCATTAATAACATGGCGCTTCCACATATATGGCTGGCCCAAGAGAACATCACAAACATCCAGTGGGGCAACATCACATAATACCTCATCCTTGAAGGGCTGGATGTTGTATGACAATCGACATTGCTGGATGACATGAAGATCTCGTCCTTGGTGAAGCCACCCGATGTTGTATGGATCCGGGTGTGGTTTAGTCGACAATCCCAACTATTTGACGATCTCTGCTGATATGAAGTTCTTATGGCTTCCCCTATCAACAACAAAATGTAGTGGGGTCCCCTTCACACACATCTATGAATGAAAATGGCTCTCCCCCTCTTCACGATTTGTTGGTTCTTCTGGTTGAATTGTTGCGGTCGTGACAATAGCAGTGGGGTCTGCGTTGATGATCTATCTTTTACCAATATTTTTAGAATCGGATTCTGAATCAGGGTTTGGATCCTTGTCTTTGATCTCGGCCACCAATGATTTTTTTGAGTGACATTCATCGGTGTTGTGCCAGGGGATTTTGTGGAAATCACACCATTTTCCGGTGTCCTTCTTCATCTTCTCGTGACCCTTATTTTCCTGTTGCTTAGACTAGTTTTTAGGAAGCTGTTTGTTAGGGCCATATTTATCATACTTTGGTTGCTTCAGATTTGTAGACCCAAACTCCTATTTGTTCTGGTGCTTAAATTTCTACTCGATTTTAACAACAAATCGATAAGCAACACCGAGAGATGAGATGTCCAGAGAATCCATTTCAGTTTGGATGTATCTGTGTAGAGCCCCATGGTATTTCAGAACCAAATGCCGTTCAGAGTCTTTGATACCCAGCTTGGTGTGCAAGGTATGGAAGATATTGGTGAACTCAAGAACTACTTGGCCCCTTTCTTGTCGAAGTGTGGTCCATCTCATGTACTGGTCCTCATAGTTGCCAACAGGGTAATATTGTTCCTTTACCGCATCCACAAAAAAATCCCATGTGGGCTCGGCCCCATATATTCCAGAATCCTCTGTGGAACTTTGCTCCCATTAAGTTTCCCACCAATGTTTGACATGAGGGAGAGCTTTAAGGAGTGCGAAGGTGATCTTTTCTTTGTCGGAAAAATTGTGAACAGAGAAATAACCTTCTAGTAGATTTAACCATTTGTCTAGGGAATCCGCATCTATCTGACTTTCAAATACGAGAATTTCAAAATTAATTTGTAGCTTAAAAGGAGTGGTGCTTCGAAAGTGGCTGTTTGATGAAGATGCGCCTGTTTCTATCGACAAGCGTTGAACGATGTGGGAAAATTTTTCCATGATTTCGTTCCTCTGTCGCATGAGAGCTTTCTCAAGCAACATATTGATAGGATCGTCTACTCTGTCATTTTTATTTTCTTCTGCCATGGAGGGTTTCTTGGGTGTGTGAGAGTGATTGTCTTCAAGAGAGACAAACTCGATACCCAACTTGCTATACTCGGAACTCGTCGGGGACATGCACTGAAAAAAAATGATCAAGAGCAACTTGCTCTGATACCACTGATCCGAATTATTTTCGGCACGAAATGAGAGCAGAGATATAATAAAGAAATGCACAGAGATATCGCATATATCTAATAATATAACATAAATGTATAAGAGATGCAACCATAAACACAGATATACAGTAATACATGATTTCCATTAATGAAAAAAATGTACAGAGACTGTAAAAATACAGAGTGAAAGACTCGCTAGAATGGTGACAACTTATCTTTGAGAAGAGATGCGATGGCTATTCACATTCACAAGAAAATGATTACAATAAGGCTCTGAAGCCCTTTTTACAATAAACCAAAATGCCAAAAACCGTAGACATCCAAAAACCTAACCCTAGGAGATGAAGCACAAAAAGTCATGTGGGCCCGTTTGGGTAAGTTAGTACATCAAGTTCTCGGGGTCGTAACTTTTGCATATGATCTCCGTTTTAGGCGTATGATATCCCGTTGGAAAGGTATTGTCGAGGAGATTCTTTTTGGGGGCTCAATCATGCCTTTGGCTATCATTGAGAAGCTCTATCTCGAAAAATCTTCATTTGGGCCCTCAAAATAACTTCAAAAGTTAAAACTGCTAAAAATAGTAAATTGCCAAATCGCCAGAAAACTGTTTTGAGCTAGTTGGAAAAGGTGGGTGGCCACCGATATCCACCTGAACTAGTCCTCCCTCCTTAGGAAGATATGGTCTCCATTGCGTTGAGTTCCTGGGGAAGAGGGAAAAGCATTTTCTGAATCTGCATCTTGGTGAGCTGCTTGCCTTGTTGGAGACGTCGCGCTGCTCAGTTTATGGAAGTTTATCATGAACCTGTTGAGGTTGAGGCTATTCAACAAGTTGAGCTACAATAGAGGATGATGTGCAGAAGTAATCTTTGTGCTTTTCTACAACCTTGTTGACTTGCTTCTGTTGGATAGAAGGTGCTTGGGGTTAGGCTGTAGTGGTTGCAATGTCCTTCTGTTCTCTTTTTGAACAGATTGTGAAGAAGCTGAATTTTGCAGTATGAGATACTACCTTGCGACACTGTTTAGGTGGAACAATAGTTGGAACTACCTCTGGTATTCTGTAGAGATGACCCCCCAAAGTAACAATGACACTACGGGGTTGAGACTCATAAATAGCATGGCACTTCCACATATATTGATGCCCCAAGAGAACATCATAGACATCTAGTGGGGAAACATCACATAATAACTCATTCCTGAAGGGCTGGATGCTGTATGACAATCGACATTGCTGGTTGACACGGAGATCTCATCCTTGGTGAAGCCACTTGATGTTTTATGGTTGCGGGTGTGGTGTTGTCGACAATCTCGACTGTTTGATGACCTTTGCTGAGATGAGGTTCTTTTGGCTTCCGTTATCAACAAGAAAATGTAGCGGGGTCCCCCTCACCCACATATATGAATGAAAAAGGTGCTCCCCCTCTTCACGATCTGTTGGTTCTTCTGGTTGAATTGTTGTGGTTGTGACAATAGCAGTGGGGTCTGCATCGATGATCTGTCTTTTACCACTATTTTCAGAATCAGTTTTTGAATCAGGGTTTGGCTCCTTGTCTTTGATCTCGGCTACCAATGACTGTTTTGAGCGACATTCATCAGTGTTGTGTCAGGGAATTTTGTTGAAATCGCACCATTTTCCGGTGTCCTCCTTCGTCTTCCCTTGACCCTTGTTTTTTCGTGGCTTAGAGTGGTTTTCAGGAAGCTGTTTGTTAGGGCCATCTTTATCATACTTTGGTTGTTGTGGATTTGCAGACCCAAACTCCTGTTTTTTCTGGTGCTTAAATTTTTGCTTGATTTTAACAACATATCGATAAGCAACAACGAGTGATGAGATGCTCAGAAAATCCATTTCAGTTGGATGTATCTATGTAGAGCCCCATGATATTTCACAACCAAATGTCATTCAGAGTCTTTGATACCCAACTTGGTGCGCAAGGTATGGAAGGTATTGGTGAACTCTGGAACTGCTTGGCCCCTTTCTTGCCGCAGTGTGGTCCATCTCATGTACTGTTCCTCATAGTTGCCAATAGGGTAATACTGTTCCTTTACTGCATCCACAAAAAATTCCCAGGTGGGCTCAACCCCATGTATTCCAGACTCCTCTGTGGAACTTTGCTCATAGTAAGTTTCCCACCAATGTTTGTCAAGAGGGATATTTTTAAGGAGTGCGAAGGTGATATTTTCTCTGTCAAAACAATTGTGAACAAATGAATAACCTTCTAGCATATTTAACCATTTGTCTAGGGAATCCACATCTATCTGACCTTCAAATACGAGAATATAAAAATTAACCTGTACCTTGAAAGGAGTGGTGCTTCTAAAGTGGATGTTTAGTGAAGATACGCCTGTTGCTATCCGCAGGTGTTGAAGGACGTGGGAAAAATTCTCCATCATTGCGTCCCTCTGTCGCGTGAGAGCTTGATCAAGCAATAGATTGATAGGATCGTCTTCTCCATAATTTTTCTTTTCTTCCGCCATGGAGGGTTTCTTGGGCGTGCGAGATTGATTGTCTTCAAGAGAGACAAGCTCGAGACCCAACTTGCTATACTCGGACCTTGTCGGGGACATGCACTAAAAAAAACGATCAAGAGCATCTTGCTCTGATACCACTGATTTGGATTATTTTCGGCACGAAATGAGAGCGGAAATATAATAAAGAAATGCACAGAGATATCTTAGATATCCAATAATATAATAGAAATGTATAGGAGGTGCAACCATAAACACGGATGTATAGTAATACATGATTTCTATTAATGAAATAAATGTACAAAGACTGTAAAAATACAAACTGAAAGACTCGCTAGAATGGTGGCAGCTTATCTTTGAGAAGAGATGTGACAGCTACCCGCATTCACAAGAAGATGATTACAATTGGGCTCTGAAGGCAATTTTACAATAAACCGGAATGCCAAAAACCATAGACATCCAAAAACCTAACCCTAGGAGATGAAGTGCCAAAAGTCATGTGGGTCTTGTTTGGGTAAGTTAGTACATCAACTTCCCGGGGTCGTTACTTTTGTAGACGATATCTGTTTTAGGATTATGATAGCCCGTTGGAAAGGTATGGTTGAGGAGATTCATTTTGGGGGCTCATTAATGCCTTAGGATATCATTCGGTAGATTGATCTTGAAAAACCTTCATTTGGGCCCTCAAAATAGCCCCAGAAGTTAAAACTGCTAAAAATAGTAAATTGTCAAAATCGTCAGAAGACTGTTTTGAGCTAGTTGGAAAAGGTGGGCGGCCACCGATATCCACCTTGATAAATCCTCCCTCCTTAGGAATTAATGGTCTCCATTGCGTTGAGTTCCCAGGGGAGAGGGAAGAGCATTTGCTGAATCTGCATATTGGTGAGCTGCTTGCTTTGATGGAGACGTTGCAATGCTTAGTTTGTGGAAATTTGTCACAAACCTGTTGAGGTTGAGGCTGTTAACTAAGTCGAGCTACATGAGAGGACGATGTGAAGAAGGAATATTTGCACTTTGATGCAACATTTTCGACCTTCTTTTGTTGGATAGAAGGTGCTCTGGGCAAGGCTGTAGTGGTTGCAGTGTTCTTTTGTTCCCCTTTTGAATAGATTGTGAAGACACTGGATTTTGCATTATGAGATACTACCTTGCGGCATTGTTTAGGTGGAACAATAGTCGGAAATACCGTTGGTATTCTTTAGAGATGACCCCCCAAAGTAACAATGACACAATGGGGTCAAGACTCGTAAATAACATGGTGCTTCCACATATATGGCTGGCCCAAGAGAACATCACAAACATCTAGTGGGGCAACATCAGATAATACCTCATCCTTGAAGGGTTGGATGCCATATACCAATTGACATTGCTGGCTAACACAGAGATCTCGTCCTTGGCGAAGCCACCCGACGTTGTATGGCTACGGGTGTGGTGTTGTCGACAATCCCAACTGTTTGATGACCTCTACTGAGATGAGGTTCTTTTGGCTTCCTCTATCAACAACAAAATGTTGTGGGGTCCCCTTCACCCACATCTGTGAATGAAAAAGGTGCTGCCCCTCTTGACGATCTATTGGTTCTTTTGGTTGAATTGCTGCGGTCGCGACAATAGTAGTGGGGTCTTCATCAATGATGTATCTCTTACCAATATTTTCAGAATCAGATTCTAAATCAGGGTTTGGCTCCTTCTCTTTGATCTCAAAAACCAATGACTATTTTGAGCGACATTCATCGGTGTTGTGCCAGGGGATTTTGTGGAAATTGCACCATTTTCCGGTGTCCTTCTTCGTCTTCTCGTGACCCTTCTTTTCCTGTGGCTTAGACTAGTTTTCAGGAAGCTGTTTATTAGGACCGTGTTTATTATACTTTGGTTGTTGTGGATTTGCAAACCCAAACTCCTGTTTGTTCTGGTGCTTAAATTTCTGCTCGATTTTAACATAATATCGATAAGCAACACCGAGTGATGAGATGTCTAGAAAATCCATTTCATTTTGGATGTATCTGTGTAGAGCCCCACGGTATTTTAGAATGAAATGTCATTCAGAGTCTTTGACACCTAGTTTGGTGCACAAGGTATGGAAGGTATTGGTGAACTTCGGAACTGTTTGGCCCCTTTCTTGCCGCAGTGTGGTCCATCTCATGTACTGGTCCTCGTAGTTGCCAACAGGGTAATACTGTTCCTTTACCGCATCCACAAAAAAATCCCAAGTGGGCTTGACCCCATATATTCCAAAATCCTCTGTAGAACTTTGCTCCCAGTAAATTTCTCATGAATGTTTGACATGAGGGAGAGCTTTAAGGAGTGTGAAGGTGATCTTTTCTCTGTCGAAAAAATTGTGAACAAAGAAATAACCTTCTAGCAGATTTAACCATTTGTCCAGGGCATCTGCATCTATTTGACCTTAAAATACGGGAATATCAAAATTAACCCGCACCTTGAAAGGAGTGGTACTTCCAAAGTGGCTGTTTGATGAAGATGCACCTACTGTTATCGATAGGCATTGAAGGATGTGGGAAAAATTCTCTATCATTTTGTCTCTTTGTCGCATGAGAGCTTGCTCAACCAACATATTGATAGGATCGTCTGCTCCGTCATTTTTCTTTTCTTTCGCCATGGAGGGTTTCTTGGGCGTGTGAGAGTGATTGTATTCAATAGAGACAAGATCAATACCTAACTTTCTATACTTGGACCTCGTTAGGGACATGCACTGAAAAAAATGATCAAGAGCAGCCTGCTATGATACCACTGATCTAGATTATTTTTGGCGTGAAATGAGAGCGGAGATATAATAAAGAAATGCACAGAGATATCATAGATATCCAATAATATAACAAAAATGTATCATGGGTGCAACCATAAACATAGATATACATTAATACACAATTTCTATTAATGAAAGAAATGTACAAAGACTGTAAAAATACAGAGTGAAAGACTCGTTAGAATGGTGGCAGCTTATCTCTGAGAAGAGATGTGACGGTTACTCTTATTCGCAAGAAGATGATTACAATGAGTCTTTAAAGAAATTTTTACAATAAACCAGAATGCCCAAAACCCTAGACATCCAAAAACATAACCCTAGGAGATGAAGCGCCAAAAGTCATAGGGGCCATGTTTGTGTAAGTTAGTACATCAACTTCCCGGGGTCATAACTTTTGCATATGATCTCCGTTTTAGGCATATGATAGCTTGTTGGAAAGGTATCGTTGAGGATATTCATTTTGGGGGCTCAATATTGCCTTTGGTTATCTTTGAGAAGCTCGATCTTGAAAAAACTTCATTTGGGCCCTCAAAATAGCCCCGAAAGTTAAAACTGCTAAAAATAGTAAATTGCCAAAATCACTAGAAAACTGTTTTGAGCCAGTTGGAAAAGGGCGGTGGCCACTAAAATTCACCTGGACCAATCCTCCCTCCTTAGGAAGAAATGGTCTCCATTGTGTTGAGTTCCTTGGGGAGAGGGAAAAGCGTTTGCTGAATTTACATCTTGGTGAGTTGCTTGCCTTGCTGGAGATGTCATGCTGCTCAGTTTGTGGAAGTTTTTCACGAGCATGTTGAGGATGAGGTTGTTCAACAAGTCAATCTACATGAGATGACAGTGTGCAGAATGAATCTTTGCACTTTGCTGCAACCTTGTCGACCTACTTATGTTGGATAGAAGGTGCTTGGGGCGAGGCTGTAGTGGTTACAGTGTCCTTTTGTTCCCCTTTTGAACAGATTGTGAAGCAACTGAATTTTATAGTATGAGATACTACCTTGCGACACTGTTTAGGTGGAACAATAGTCAGAACTACCTTTGGTATTATGTAGATATGACTCCCCAAAGTAAAAATGACACTACGGGGCCGAGACTCATAAATATCATGGCACTTCCACATATATGGATGGCCCAAGAGAACATCACAGACATCCAGTGGNNAATACCTCATCCTTGAAGGGCTGGATGTCATATGAAAATCGACATTGATAGCTGACACGAAGATCTCGTCCTTGGTGAAGCCACTCGATGTTGTATGTTCGTGGGTGTGGTGTTGTTGACAATCCCAACTGTTTGATGACCTCTGTTGAGATGAGATTCTTCTGGCTTCCGCTATCAACAATAAAATGAGTGGAGTCCTTTCACCCACATCTGTGAATGAAAAAGACGCTCACCCTCTTGACGATCTGTTGGTTCTTCTGGTTGAATTGCTACGGTCGCGACAATAGTAGTGGGGTCTGTGTCGATGATCTGTCTTTTACCAATATTTTCAGAATCAGATTCCAAATCAGGGTTTGACTCCTTGTCTTTGATGTCAGCCACCAATGACTGTTTTGAGCATCATTCATCGATGTTGTGCCAGGGGATTTTGTGGAAATCGCACCATTTTCCGGTGTCCTTCTTCATCTTCCCGTGACCCTTCTTTTCCTATGGCTTAGACTGGGTTTCAGGAAGTTGTTTGTTAGGGTCATCTTTATCATACTTTGGTTGTTGCGGATTTGTAGACCCAAACTCCAGTTTGTTCTGGTGCTTAAATTTCTGCTTGATTTTAACAACATATCGATAAGCAACACCAAGTGATGAGATGTCTAGAAAATTCATTTAAGTTTGGATGTATCTATGTAGAGCCCCACGGTATTTCAGAACCAAAAGTCGTTCAGAGTCTTTGATACTCAGCTTGGTGCGCAAGGTATGGAAATTATTGGTGAACTCTGGAACTGCTTGGCCCCTTTCTTGCTGCAGTGTGGTCCATCTCATGTAGTAGTCCTCATAGTTGCTAATAGGGTAATTCTGTTCCTTTACTGCATCCACAAAAAAATCCCATGTGGGCTCGACCCCATATATTCTAGACTCCTCTGTGGAACTTTTCTCCCACTAATTTTCTCACCAATGTTTGACATGAGGGAGAGCTTTAAGGAGTGCAAAGGTGATATTTTCTTTGTCGGAAAAATGATGAACAAAGAAATAACCTTCTAGCAGATTTAACCATTTGTCTAGGGCATCCACATCTATTTGACCTTCAAATAGGGGAATATCAAAATTAACCTGTATGTTGAAAGGTGTGGTGCTTCCAAAGTGGTTGTTTGATGAAGATAAGCCTGTTGCTCTCGACAAATGTTGAAGGATGTGGGAAAAATTCTCCATCATTTTGTCCCTCTGTCGCGTGAGATTTTTCTCAAGCAACATGTTGATATGATGGTATGCTCCATCATTTCTCTTTTCTTCTGCCATGGAGGGTTTATTGGGTGAGCGAGAGAAATTTTCTTCAAGAGAGACAAGCTCGATATCCAACTTGCTATACTCAGACCTTGTCGGGGACATGCACTGAAAAAAATGATCAAGAGCAACTTGCTCTGATTCCACTGATCGAGATTATTTTCGTCACGAAATGAGAGCGGAGATATAATAAAGAAATGCACAGAGATATCACATATATCTAATAATATAACATAAATGTATCAGAGATGCAACCATAAACACATATATACAGTAATACATGATTTCTATTAATGAAAGAAATGTACAGAGACTGTA
>CBVK0100894024.1:0-19363 GCA_900067695.1 Picea abies | reverse complement strand
ACACAAAAGTATGTCAAAAAATAATAAGAATTGGTCAGGATCCACAGAAAGATCAAAATATTGAATTTGATTTGAGATTCAAAAACTATAATTAGAAAACAACATATATGATCAGTCAGAAAACCTAAAATCATGGGCTACCAACAGAGAAATGCAACTTATCAAACTGTTGCAAAAAATAACATTGCGAATGCCAATCCTGCTACACGGAACAAGAACAAAGTCTACGTCTATGATTGAGGAATTAATATGACTGGTAGTAATAGTTACTTAGTATCTTATGAAATTTATTTGGAAACCCACTTTTCGAATCCCCTATGTTGGAAATATTTTAAAGCTTATGCATACTGAATTGTCCAAAATTAGGCCATAATCAGTTCTCAAAATACAGTTCAGTATACAGACATTTCCATAGTAAGAAATTGTTGAGTCTCTACTTGCCACTTGTACGGATGATCAAGTCTAGACTCCCAAGATCTCCAGCACACGAAGTTGTTTTCATCTCTTTCTCCAACAAGGTCTTCGTGATAACTGTGGAATTCAGTGGACCAGCCTCTACACATCCAGCCAGACATTGGCAGGCTTTCACTATCTCACCTTGTCCAACGTAGTTGATTTCCAAAATGAATTTAAGTCTAGAATTCTCTTTTATACCTTCTTATACATTCACAAACGATCTCTCCAAGAAATTCAGTAGTTTGGAGATGTCTCCAATTGCACAAAGCGGAATATTTTCTCTGTAAGAATGAAATTATTGTGAGCATCAAACATGATGTCATGAATAAAGATTAGGGATTTAGTCATTTTTTTAATTTTTTGTATCAAACTTGTAATCCCTTGTAATTGCCACAAGGAAACTGAGCCAATTTACACAAGAAAACATTCAAAATTCGGTTTCAGCTCTCAATTTTAGGGAGGAATGCATTGGCAATTGAGCTCACTATTTTGATCATCAAAGAATAGCAGTTGATAATGATGCCATCTATCTCCTAAGCAACAACTGCAATTTTGGAAATTATGCTAGTAAAATATCTTAAGCTGCTCACTTGGATCATACAAAATTCAACATTCAAATCATATTCATAGGAATAAAACATCTTTTGGTCATACAAATATTTCCTCATTCAATTTTATCAAGACGTTTTTGTTAGGAGGTAATCATTTCACTGCCTCTTTGTAAATGGTGCATCAATGGTCATCTTTACCCTTCAAGACTCGAGGATTAAACCATCGATTATAATTTTGTTTTACATAAACTTAACCGGTGGCCCCTTTGCAGGCCACAAGACACCATCACCGCCTTGATTAAAATCCTTTAGAAGATCGAAGGGGAAATTTTCTTTGTTTATATACCAGAGTCAAATTCGTAATCAATGATTTTGAAGACATTTTTGAATTGAAGTTGTTATGGTGTATTCACAGTTATTCTCTCTACGTTTAATTTTGAGTTAGTAAACTCAATTCAAAATTATTTTTTTTATTCTTTCGGAATATCTATAGGCTTGTGTAATTGATTTGTTCCCTTCCAAACCCCGAAAAAATATTTCCTGGGCCCCACAGCCTGATCGGATTTCATGATTCGGTGATTGTTGTTGTGTGTTGTTTATGTATCAAGCATTCCCAAACACCAAAACCCAAAGGGTCACACAACCTTATCGTTATTCGACAATTCTGGGTGTATTTTGTTTTTGCATCAGGTGTTAGCAAACACCAAACCCTGAAATTGTGGGCCCAAAGCATATTCGCATTTAGCAATTTGGGATTTCTTTCTTCATTTTGCTTGTATGCCAGGTGTTCGTAAACCCCGAAATCCCAAACCCCGAAACCCAATCCACCTCTGTCTTTTTTCACATTTGGTATCAGAGCTGCCAGTCTATCCCGTAGAGCATCCTATTAGTTGCTCATTTCAGCGCAGACAATTCATGTTTGTGCCCAATTTCACTTTCCTATTTTTTTGTGTGAAGGTTTATTTAATTTTAGTCAATTTTTATAAATGGGTGTGTCTGATAGTAGTTCTTCTCAGATTCATGTTCTTGTTCTAAGCGAGAAGTCATATGATTCCTAGTAGATTTAGATGATGACGATTCTTCGTTCTCAGGATTTGTGGACTTATGTTATTGATGGATATCCCAAGCCAGTTGATGCTACAGTAGAATTGGATCTGTCTAATGCTGACTATGTTTTGCTAAAGGAAAACCGAAAGAAGGATAATAAAGCTCTTGGATTAATCCAACAATGATTAAATGAATTCATTTTTATGAATATTGCTAGTGTTGCATCTTCGAATATGGCTTGGGACATTCTTGAAACCTGCTATCAAGGTGTGTCCAAGGTGAAGATAGTCAAGTTCCAGAACTTGAGAAGGGATTTCAAAAATATGAAGATGAAGGATAATGAAAGTGTTGATACTTTCATGACTCAAGTAATGAGTGTTGTGAACCAACTCAGATAGTATGGAGGTGATGTTGAGAATAAAAGAGTTATTGAGAAAGTGCTAAGAAGCTTTCCCAAGAAGTTTGAGCCTGTTGTTGTTCCCATAGAGGAATTTAAATATTTAAGTCTAATGCAAATTGATGAGTTAACCGGTTCTCTTGTTGCTCATGAATCTAAGATATCCAGATATGAAGAAGGATTAATGGAGCACGCTTTCAAATCCCAACTGCATGTTACCATAGGTAGAAGTAGAGGAAGGTTTCATACTCATGGAAGAGGAGGTCGATTTTCTGGTCCAAGGGACAACGTTGTTGAATCAAAGTCTGAGCAGAAGTTTCAGCAGAATCCTCCTAATTTAAGAGGGACCAACAACAAATCGTGGCTGCAAGAAAATCAAAGATATGATAAAACTAAAGTGAAATGATATTATTGTAATAATTTTGGACATCTTTCTAACAAATGTTGGAAGAAACAGGCGGGTGCTGGAAATCACTCTGCACATATCACAAATGAGTCTAAGGATCATCAAAATCCTATGTTTTTGACCTGTAATGTCAATTGGGAATGTGCAAATGATATTTTGTTTTTGGATAGTGGCTGCAGTAGCCACATGACTAGTAATAAAGACTTATTTTCTTCCATTGATACTAGTATTCAGTCTGATGTCAAACTGGGAAATGATTGTAAGGTTACAGTCAATGGTAAAGGTATAGTTCCATTTTACACTAAGAACAATCAGAGAAGAAATATTGATGATGTTCACTTTGTTCCTAGTTTAAAAAACAATCTTATCAGTGTTGGGCAGTTGTTGGAGAAAAAGTACAAAGTGTTCTTCAACAACAAGGTATGTACTATCTATGATAAATTACCCAACAAACAATTTATTGCAAGAGTAGAGATGACCAAGAATAGAATGTTTCCACTTGTTATGTGAAATGATTTGTGTGGTTCTTTGAATTCTTATAAAGATGAAATTTTAGATGAATCTTGGTTATGGAATTTGAGATATGGTCATTTACATTTTGGTGGATTAGATTTGTTATAGAAGAAACATATGGTGAAGGGGTTACCTTGTATTCAACAACCTGCAAGCTATTGTGAGAGCTGCATACTTGGAAAACATCACAGAGAGAAATTTGTTTCAGGTGTTTCCTACAAATCAAAAGCTCCTTTGGAAATTGTTCACACAGATTTATGAGGACCTATGAAAACACCTTCTTTAATTGGTTGTGTTTATTTTATTACTTTCATTGATGATTTCAGTAGGAAGACTTGGTTTTCTTTGTTGAAACAAAAGTTCGAATCCTTTCATGTTTTTAAGAAATTTAAGTTTATGGTTGAGAATGAGAGTGGTCGAACCATTAAGATCCTCAGGTTTGACAGAGGAGGTGAGTATAAATTGAATGAATTCATTGAAATTTGTGATTTTAATAGAATTAAAAGGCAGTTTACTGCTCGATATACTCCACAACAGAATGGGGTGGCTGAAAGGAAGAATCAGACCATCATGGATATTGATCGAAGCATGTTGAAAGAGAAGCATCTTTCAAATGAATATTGGGGAGAAATTCATTGAATTTTGTGATTTTCATGGAATTAACAGGCAGTTTACTGCTTCATATACTCCACAGCAGAATGGAGTGTCTGAAAGGAAGAATCAGGCCATCATGGATATGGATTGAAGCATGTTGAAAGAGCAGCATATTTCAAATGAATATTGGGGAGATGTGGTTTTTTTCTCTCTTTTTATCTTGAATAGAATTCTGACCAAGATCGTGAGGGATCGTGTACCTCAGGAAGCCTAGGATGGTAAGCCTTGTAATGTTTCTCATTTTAGAATTTTTGGATGTGTTGCATTTATGCATGTACTTGCAGAAATGAGGAGGAAGTTGGATGACAGAAGCGAGAGATGTATCTTTATTGGATACAATGAAGAGTCTAGGGCATATAAACTCCACAATCCCATCACCCATAAATATGTAATGAACAGAGATGTTCAATTTAAAGAAGATGAAGCCTGGGATGGAAGTATTGACAATCCCATCACCCATAAATATGTAATGAACAGAGATGTTCAATTTAAAGAAGATGAAGCCTGGGATGGAAGTATTGACAAATCAATTTTAGAGGGAGTTGTGTTACCCCGTGAAGATGATGATGCAACTGAGCACGCTAACGGAGATGGACAAATGATTCCACACGTACATACATCTGTAGCAAGAAGTCCAGCAAGGCAAGCACCAGATTTCATCCCATATCAATTTAGAATGCCAAGAACTCATGAGCGTGGTGAGCCATATGGACATGGTGGACATCAAACAGATTCACAGGTAAGCAGTGAATCAGATCTTACTTTAGCTTCATTGAAAAAAATATTTAAAGGATAGAAAACTAGAATTTTAAGAGAATTATATGATCATAATGAATGGGTAGATCAGATTTCAAAATTTTCATTTTTATCTTATGATCCTGTAAGTTATGATGAAGTTGCTAAAGAGGATGTCTGGATAAAAGCAATGGATGAGGAGATTGATTCCATTGAAAGGAATAACACTTGGGATCTTGTCAATTTACCTGAAGGCAAGAAAAGTATTGGTGTTAAATGGGTTTATAAGACTAAGCTGAGTACAGATGGTGAAGATGAAAAGTACAAGGAAAGACTTGTAGATCAGGGGTTTAGTCAGCAACCTGGTATTCATTACAATGAAACCTTTGCTCCTGTAGCAAGGATTAACACAGTAAGAATGGTATTAGCTATTGCAACTAAGAATAGATGGATCATGCATCAGATGGACGTCAAGTCTACATTTTTAAATGGATATTTGGAAGAAGAATTTTATGTAAGACAACCTATGGGTTATGAGATTGATAAACAAAAAGATAAGGTTTATGAGTTAAGGAAAGATTTATATGGATTGAAGAAGGCATTCAGAGTTAGGTATAGCAGGATTGATGAATACCTGACCATTGTTGGATTCAGTATAAGTCCAACTGAACCAACTCTATATACAAAGGTAGACAAGAAAGGTAAAATTTTGATTGTTTGTTTGCATGTTGATGACCTGATTTTTACTGGAGATCTATCTATAGATGATTCTAGATAAAAGCAATGGATGAGGAGATTGATTCCATTGAAAGGAATAACACTTGGGATCTTGTCAATTTACCTGAAGGCAAGAAAAGTATTGGTGTTAAATGGGTTTATAAGACTAAGTTAAATGCAGATGGTGAAGTTGAAAAGTACAAGGAAAGACTTGTAGCTCAGGGGTTTAGTCAGCAACCCAATATTGATTACAATAAAACATTTGATCCTGTAGCTAGAATTGACACTATGAGGATGGTCATAGCTATTGCAGCTCAGAATAGATGGATCATGCATCAAATGGACATTAAGTCTACATTCTTGAATGGATATTTTTGCAAGAAGATTTTATGTAAGACAACCTCCGGGTTATGAGATTGATAAGCATAGAAATAAAGTTTACAAGTTAAGGAAATGTTTATATGGATTGAAGCAGGCATCCAAAGTTTGGTATAGAAGGATTGATGAGTACCTAATCAACGTTGGATTCAGTAGAAGTCCAAGTGAACCAAATCTGTATACAAAGGTGAACCAAGAAGGTAAAATTTTGATTGTTTGTTTGTATGTTGATGACTTGATTTTTACTGGAGATCTATCTGTAGAAGACTTTAAAAATGTCATGAAAATAGATTTTGAGATAACTGATTTAGGATTGATGAAGTATTTTCTTGGAATTGAAGTGAATGAATTTGATGATGAAATTTTTATTTGTCAAACTAATTATGCAAATGAAGTATTAAAAAGATTTAGAATGTTGAATTGTAAACCAGCTGTAACACCTATGGCAACTGGTATTAAACTTAGCAAGTATGATGAGGGATCATATGTTGATCCAACTATGTATAAGAGGTTGGTTGGAAGCCTTATGTACTTAACAGGAACCAGACCTAATATCATGTTTGTTGTAAGTTTGATTTTGAGATTCATGGAGACTCCGAAGAGTACTCATTGGCAAGCAGGAAAGAGGATCCTGAGATACATTGTTGGCACAACTAATTTTGGTATCTGATACACATCAAGATTGAACTTTGAGCTGATCGGATATACTGATAGTGATTTTGCAGGTTCCATTGATAACAGGAAAAACACATCTGGGTATGTGTTCAGTCTTGGATCTGGAGCGGTGGCATGGGCATCAAAGAAACAACACATTGTGACTCTATCTTCTACTGAGGCAGAGTATGTTGCAACAGTTGCAGCTTCATGTCAAGCTGTGTGGATGAGAAGGGTCTTGAATGAATTGTTGCATGACCAGATTCTAGAATGATGCAACCCAAATTGTTTGTGACAATAAATCTACTATTGCATTGTCAAAGAATCATGTTTTTCACAAACAGAGTAAGCACATTGATACAAGGTATCATTTCATTCATGAGTTGGTAAATGGAAAAAAAATTTATGTTCAGTTCTACAGATTTGAAAAACAATTTGCAGACATATTTACGAAGACCTTTGGAAATGAATTGTTTAAAAACCATAGAAGAAATATTGGGGTTTGCAAGCTGTAATGCATTGTTTACAACAATTTTGCATTACATATTTTTTGGTTGTTCTTATTTTTGACATGATTAAGAGGGAGTATGTTGGCTTGTAATCATTTCACCGCCTTATGATGACGGATCGATGGCCGTTTTAACCCTTCAAGACACGAGGGTTCATTTTCAGCCCAAGCAGTGGCCGCCTTAGCCTTTGCAAGCCACCAAATACCATCACCACTCTGATTTAATTTTTCCTAAGGCCGAAGGGGCAAGTTTTGTTGGTATAAATACTTGAATTGTATTGTAATCTGGAAGAGGGTGAGACTGATATAGAAATACAGAGTTTGAAAGCACTTCTTGAATTTAATTGATTATTCAAATTTTTGGAGGTCTGCTCTCCGTTTTTACTATATATATTTTTATTGAGTTTGTAAAATCTGTTCGTGTTTTTCAATTTCGGCATTCAAAGTTTACTTGTTCAAAGTGCGTGGAGTTCTTTTGTCCTTCCAAATGCCGAAACCTGAAATTTTTGGGCCCCCAGCTTAATCGCATTTCGCAATTCGACAATCAACATTGCATTTTGTTTTTTGCATCGAGCGTTTATAAACGTCAAACCCTGAAACCCAAATTGGTGGGCCCAAAACTTGTGCGCATTTCGCATTTCGGGAATTCATGCTGTGTTTTGTTATTGGTGTTCGGAATTTGTAATCGCCAAATCCTGAACCCCGAAAGACCTCCGTTTTTCACAGTTCCTCCGTGGTATCACTTCCTTCGTTCAACACGAATATGGCCAGGGTATGCACTTCACTTTGTGAAAATCGTTGGTGAGCGTAGGAATTCAGACAATCACTGTTCATAACGATATTTCCTTGTAGGGGGTAAGGTGGGGAATGAGTTCTTCTTTAGAGAAAGAATGAGGAATGTCTTGCCAAAGAGAATAGATATGCAGTGGCTTTCCAAATGAACTATTCTTGTAATCTGAAGCAATCAGGGACATGGGATTGGGCGGGTAGGAGCATTTTTATGGTGGTGGTTACATTAGTTTTTAGGAGCATTTTTACTCGTAGTAGTTCCCCTGCCCGGAATCACTCTATGCCACCCAGAATTTAAAATCGGACGATTCACTTTCCCTCCGCTGTCATTATTCTTATAGAAAATTTGTTGTGATTTGTGAATCGGTTGCTATCCAGTACCCAAAATTTCAGTTGGCCAAAAATCTCAACAGAACTTGCAATCGTGACTACAAGACTACCAATAATCTCTCTCCTATTTATTCAACGAGATTCCACACAGAATCGAGGGAATTGGGTTTGTTGTGTATGTCTGACTGTGCTCATGCCGAAATCTTGTTAACTAGTATGGTTGTATCAATGAAGATTCAGCCAAAGAAGATGCTGGATGAAATGGATCAGCTCCTTACGAATCTCCCTATAACGGTCTCCGGGCATTGGTTATTTACACCCATGGAAAATGTACTTCATAAAAAAATATGTTACAAGCAACAAATATGCATCCATAGTAGTACACTTACAAAATTGCTTGTAATCTTTTGTTTTTTTTCCCTTTCCATTGACGTCTCCATGAGAATTTATTTGAAATGTTTATATAAACTATAAATATATTTACGTTCAAAAATAATTGCAGAATCATAGATATGAGACGCATCCAACTAAACAAAGGGTTATTTTGTATGAAGAATCGTATATTTTATGACATTTATGGTGTTCATCTTTCACTCGATTTGTCTATTACGAATAATAGTTTAGGAGAAAGTATATCATAAAAATTGTTTTCTTAATACATCATGATCTCCTTTACGAAAGGAAAGAAAGCCAGAATGTAGTCTTTAGTATCTCCGGTAGAGTGATGCAGCCCCCCTACCCTCTTGGGCTTTTGCGACCTCCCGATCAAGGATCTTCAAATTTCCAAGCTGAATTAGCTCCTAGAAGCCTTGCTTGCCCCAAGATGAATCAAACACAGGTCCTTCTGTCACCTTAGGCATAGGTCGTATGGCGCCTGCGGGTCCCTTCCTAAGCACTTTTCTAATTTTCAAATTTCGAGCGCTAGCTCTTTTCCACTAGCCCTTCTCCAAATGTGACCTCAATCTATGACGGTGGGCCAGCTTCCTTCACGACTTCTCTCTTCAGAGATTTTGCAAGTATCCGACTAAGATTTTCCACATCTCCGAATCGACGATTTCAACCAGGACCAGATCTATGGTCCATGAACCTTCGACAACCAACAACTGCGATTTACTCTGGAGTTCGACATTCAGGAGATTTTGAATGCTTCAACATCTCTCCTTCCCGAAGTATACTCTACACGATGCTTTGGATCGCGTGCCACACATCCTCTTCCAATGGATGGTTCTGATGGGATTTGGCACTCAGGTCTTCAGTCCTTAGGATTTCACCTCTTGATTTTCCCCAAAGTGCTCTATCTCTAAAGTGATCGAGATGACACCATGTGTACACACAATCAACTGTCAAGGTTTTATCTTCTTAACTTTCGTCGAATGCACACTTCTGGATCCTGTGATCTGACGACACACATCTGCCTCAGATCGATGGATCCTATAGGTTTTTCTACTTCGTGCCTCCATTGTTTTAGCTTTTCCTCACCTACTTTCCTCCGAAGTACATTTCTCCCCAGCTACACGGATCTCCGCTGTGTGTTCTTCTAGATCACTAGTCTAGATCTCCCCGCTTCTTGTGACTTCGCGAAAAGTTGACTTTAGCTCCACACAAAACTCTTGGAACTCTACCTTCTAAATTCTCCAATCTACTACCACGTATCCTTGATGTAACCAATGACTGGGATTTTATTGCGGCTTGAGGACTTTGGCAAGAACCACTCCTCAACACTCTAAGGCCTCTGAACCATGAAGTGTCGAAAGACTCCACAACTATCATTCGTGCAACTCTCTCGGATCTAATGGTCTGGACTGATTCTGCTTCCTTGGAATGGATCTCGCACATTAACTCAGGGAATCTAAAAAGGTTCCTCGCAAATGAAGAATTATCACTCACTATTTCTTCTGATCTTGTTCTTCTTTGAGACTTGTGACTCCTCATAGCACCTTTTCGACACTTAGTCAAAATTTGACTTCTGTGCACAAAATTTGACTTCTTACACTCTCCTGCAAACAACTTATGCTACTCCTCATGAACTTCTGAGTTGAAAGACTATGTCACGCACTCCTTGCGGACAATGTGCACACTTGCATACAAACCTCCAAGTTATGTTATCGGGCTTGTTTCTCCTTGACACTCTGAGATTCTCAGAATATCTCCTTCGAATACTTAAACAAGTATCGAATTTTCATTCACCTTGTGAGAAACTTCCTTCAATCTTCACTCTTGAAGGACGACTATGCACTTCTTCCAGTAATTCTCAAAGGCTTAATTGTTCCTCCTGAACAGTATGAATCTTGGCATGTTTTCCACCTACGCACACCTTCAAGCTATCTTTGATGAACTTCTAAGTCAAAACAAACTCTTTGAATGCACACCTTGCAGACTCTTATGCAGTCCTTGCATACACAGGTTTCACGTTATTGTTTATAATCTTTTAGTCGAAACAGACTTTGTCAATGCACACCTTGGAGACTCTTATGCACTCCTTGCATACACAGATTTAACGTTATTTCTTCTGAGCTTTGAGTCAAAACAAACTCTGTCAATGCACACCTTGCAGACACTATGCACTGCTTCCACTTGCTCGTAGAAGAGAAACAATTGATACTTATCTAATATCTCAAAGATTCATACATTTAACCATGTAAATGAATTCTTGAAAACACAAATAACAGAGGACATTTAAGTAAGAACAACACCATGCATTGGGTCAATATCCCTCTATTATATTCATTCAAATGAAAATGGATACAACTATGATAAAAAACAACAACTAAAATTCAACAACAACTAAATCAACCAATCTCCTACTAATTTGCAGCAACCTCTCGACTACTATCAACAACAACCTCTATTGGGTGTATTTACAAATATTTATACATGAGGGCTCATAGGGTTGCCCGTGACTACCTATATTATCGAAGTAAACTCTTACAGCTACTTAAAACATGTTACAATAAATTTATGTGACAAACAGATAAGGGTGAAAGCTCCAGATCTCTGTCAAAATTAATTTAACTAAAGGAAAATATGATCTTCTTTCGATCTTATGCAATCGTTCAACCTACAAACATTTAGATATTATTTAATTTCCAATCCATTCAAAAAAATTTACAGGATATGCCATCTTTTAAAATTAAAAAATAATTCAAATGGCAGGCTAGGGCATTGAGTTGCATCTCCACGTGCGCTTCGTTGAAGATTCTACTACATCATACTCCACTACTCAGAAAATCATGAGCTCCTACTCATAGCTCCCACTGCCATGTTGTTGAGATCCTCCAGGATACCAAACCTGAAATTGGAGTTGTTCACTTTCTCCTTTGATTTTTTTTTCGAGCTTCCCTACTGCTCCTGTAGGTTCTCTTCTATCCCATCCTTCTCCATTGACAACTTCTTTTTTCAACTTCACCATCATCTTTCATGTCTCCTCAATCACCTCTTCCAGTTTCCCTGTTGGTTGGCTCCTTCTTTGTAGACTGATCTGCTACATCTTCTCATGATGATCAAAGGGTAGATCCACATGATCTCCCATGATGTTTCATTTTTCTCTTGTGACATTGACTTGCCACTTCCCCACAGTATCCAATTCTGTAATCTTGTCAATGAGTTGTTTCTAATATATTTTCTCTGATGGGTTGACTTCTGTTAGTTCTTCTACTGGTACATCTCCATCTTCCTCCAGCTACTCCTCAGACTGGTATGCTCCTCTATCTATTTCCAACTTATCCCATTGGATGTGCATGCTTTTCACTCTCACCCTTTTCTCCATGGCTTCCAGTTCCTCACACAGATCAACAAATTCTATGTTGTTTGCTTCCTCTTCTCTTGCAAACTCCATTGCTGCAGTCATCTCCTGTTCAGCTTCCTGGCTGAAAGTTCTGAGCCACTCCTCTGAATTCTCTTCTTCTTTTGTTGGGGCAGATGTCAGTATCTTCTCCTTCTCCTCTCTTGTATGCTCCAATTCTACATTTTCTTCATGTTCATCTCCCTCACTGAAGTTTTTGAGAAATTCCACTAAATGATCTTCTTTCTCCATTTCTTGGGCACATTCTAATGTGTGCTCTTCCTCCTCCATGACAGTCTGCTAGTTGTCTTCCCTCTTTTGCACCTGCATCACAAAAAATGTTAATTTTAAATGAATTTGGCCCCATGGCCCCTTTCTTGGGTGCTTGTTTCATAACCTTCTCATGTTCAATACTTTCACTAGCCTCTGTTGGGATATTTGGTAGGAATATATGAATTCCCTGAATGATCAGAACATTCCTTTGATCCTCCTCCATCAACACACCTTGCTGATCTGAACTCACCTTTGAGATCTTCATACTTTCAGACAGTCTCTCTTCACCTCCCGTGCCCACATCGCATTTTAGGACTTCTCTTTTTCCCTCCTAGCAGTCTATGAGATTAACTGATCTCATCTCATTTCCCACCTGGCATATCTGAACCTACATCAGTGCCCTCTTGGCAATTCATGATATCCTATGATCTCTTCTCCTCCTCATCACTGAGGATTTTTCCAACTTCTGGCTCACAGATGTAAAACACTTTCTCCTCTATGTCACTGAGGGTTTCACTTTCCCTCAACCACCTCCTCATTACCTATCATTTCCTTATGGCCAATAACTTTTGAAAAAGCCATTTTTATTTCCTTTTTAGAGTCCATTCATACCTCAAGTGTAACTTTTCTTCTTGTTGCATATTCAATGCCAGCCTCTCCATTTAGTCTCTTATCTCCTTGATATCTTTGTCCATTTCTTCTTTGTTTTTCTGTTGTCAGTCTCCCCTTCAATCACGCTCATGGACTTAAGTAGCCATCTTTATTCATTCAAGAATGCAACTGGTTCTTTTGTCTCAGCCCACCTGGGTGTCTACCATCTACTGCACACTTTGCAACCATATTTAAAGAGCATCACACTCTGCCCCTTCCTTCACCTATTGTCTACAGGAGAAATTAAAATTATGACAACATTTGATGTTATCAGACTATCTCTATTCACCTTCTCATCTTTTCCTATTGACTGTAAACAAATTTGCACTCTCATACCACTTGATGTAGCCCCCCTACCCTCCCAGGGGTTTTGCAACCTCCCAGTCAAGAATCTTCAAATTACTGAGTTGAATTAGCTACTTGAGGCCTTGCTGGCCTGAACCTGAATCAAACACAAGCCCTTATGTCACCTTAGGTGCAGGTCGTATGGCACCCACGGGTCCCTTCCTAAGTGATTTTCTAATTTTCAAATTTTGGGCGCTAGCTCTTTTCCACTGGCCCTTCTCCACATGTGACCTAGGGCTATGATCGTGGTCCAACTCCCTTCACAACTTTACTCTTCAGAGATTTTGCAAGCAGCTAACTCCTTTTTTCCCGATCTCCATATTGACGATTTCAACTAGGACCAGATCTACGGTCCATGAACCTTCGACAGCCAACAAATGCAATTTACTCTGGAGTTTGACATTCAAGAGGTTTTGAACTCTTCCACGTCTCTCCTTCCTGAAGTATATTCTACACAATTCTATGGATCGAGCACCGCATGTCCTCTTCTAATGGACGCTTTCGATGGGCTTTGACAATCGGGACTTCAGATGTTAGGACTTGAACTCTTAGTTTTCCCTGAAGTGCTCTATCTCCAAAGTGACGGAAATGACACTACGTATACATGCAATCAACGATATGGGTTTCATATTCCTAACTTTTGTTAGATGCACATTTATGGATCTCGTGATATGAAGACATGCGTCCTCCTCAAATAGACAAATCCTATAGGATTCGCTACGTCATGCCTCAGGCGTTTTATCTTTTCCTCAACTTCTTTCCTTTGAAGTACCTTTCTCTCGAACTACATAGATATTTTCCATGTGTTCTTCTAGATCACTGTTCTAGATCTCCCCGCTTCTCGTGACGTCGCAAAATTTGACTTTTTCTCCATGCAAAACTCCCAGAAATCTACCTTCCAAATTATCTAATCTCTTGCCATGTATCCCTATTGTAACCAACAACTGGGATTTTTTCATGCCTTGAGGACTTCAGCATGCCCCACTCCTCAATACACTAAGGAATCCAAACCATAAAGTGTTGAAAGACTCCACGACTATCCTCCATGCAACTCTCCTGGATCTAACGGTCTAGACTGACTCCGCTTCCTTGGAATGGATCTCGCACGTTAACTTAGGGAATCTAAAAAGGTTCCTCCCAAATGTATAATTATTTCTCGCTATATACTATGAGCTTGTTCTTCTTTGAGACCTCCAACTCCCCATAGAATCTTTTCGACACTTAGTAAAAATTTGACTTATGCGCATGCCTTGCGACAAGTCTTCTTACACTCTTGTGCAAACAACATAGGCTACTCCTCTCGAGCTTCTGAGTCGAAAGAGTTTGTCGCGCACTGCTTGTGGACAATGTGCACAATTGCATACAAACCTCCAAGTTATATTCTTAGGCTTATTTCTCTTTGACACTCTGAACTTCTCATAATGGCTCCTTTGAATTCTTAACAAAGTATCGACTCTGTGCACACCTTGCAACAAACTTCCTTCAATCTTGACTCTTGAAGGACAACTGTGAACTCTTTGCAACAGTTCTCAAAGGCTCATTTGTTCCTCATGAACAATATGACTATGGTCATGTTTTCCACCTACGCATGTCACCTTCAAGCTATCTCTGATGAAATTTTGAGTCAAACTAGACTCTTTCAACGTGCACCTTGCGGACTCTTATGCACTCCTTGCATACACAGGTTTCACATTATATCTTCTGAGCTTTGATTCGAAACACACTTTGTTCACGCACACCTTGCGAACTCTTATTCACTCCTTGAATACACATATTTCACGTTATCTCTTCTAAGATTTGAGTTGAAACAGACTCTGTAAATGCACACCTTGTGGACACTATGCACTCCTTTTACTTTCTCATAGAAGAGAAATAATTGAAACTTATCTAATATCTTAGAGATTCATACATTCAACCATGTAAATTCATTCATCAAAACACAAAATAACAAAGGACATTTAAGTAACAACAACACCACACATTGGGTCAATATCCCTCAGCTATATTTATTCAAATCTAAATGTCTATAGCTATGATAAACAACAACAACTAAAATTCAACAACAACTAAATCACAACAATATCCTACTAATTGGCAACAACCTCTCGACTACTATCAACAACAACCTCTAGTGGGTGTATTTTACAAAGATTTATACATGGGGGTTCATAGGGTTCCCCTTGACTACCTATATTATCAAAGTAAAATATTTCAACTACTTAAATCATGTTACAATAAATGTCTGTGACAGATAGATAAGGGAGAAAACTCGAGATCTGTGTCAAAATTAATTTAACTAAAGGAAAATCTGATTTTCTCCCAATCTTACGCGAATGTTCATCCTCCAAATATTTAGATCTTCTTTAATTTTCAATCCATTCAAAAAGATTTACAGGATACGTCATCTTTTAAAATTCAAAAATAATTCGAATGGCGTGCTAGGGCACTGAGTTGTATCTCCACATGTGCTTCACTGAAGATGTTCCTTCATCATAGAGGTTAGATAAATAGTCATGAGCATGACCAATATTTTGAGGTGAGCATAATATTTATGCTAAGCATTAAAAATATTATTATATTTTTGAAGAGTTATTTCAAAATATGATATAAATCATGTGTTTATGTAGA
Source organism: Picea abies (assembly GCA_900067695.1). Taxonomy (NCBI): domain Eukaryota; kingdom Viridiplantae; phylum Streptophyta; class Pinopsida; order Pinales; family Pinaceae; genus Picea; species Picea abies. The sequence goes on along the minus strand of CBVK0100894024.1, from coordinate 3,550 downwards.
AATATTGTTTTTCTTTAAAGAGATTGAGTGGTTCAATTCATCCTCCATAGCTAGTGGCTTTGTTCCATGTTGCTAGGGGTTTCAAATATTGTGGGATAATGCATATACAACCTTTTACAAATAATGGTACCTTATCACCTTTATTAACCGAGGTGTTTTGGTATGAGCCCCAACAGTCCATATTTAACCCAAGGGTTTTTGTATGATCCCAAACAATCCATATAACTTTTCAATAGCATGAAAAAATTAGAGAAAAATGGTTTTAAAGGTAACCAATGAGTGAGTGTAGTTTCAATAATTGCTCACAAATGCACTATATTTCAATGTATGTAAATAATCACATAGACCCCCCTTGTCTCCTCGGGGCTATGTGGCCTTTCAGTCTTGGATCGTTTAACACACTGAGTCAAATCGACTCTTTGGGCCCCTGTTGGAACCCAACATATCTTTACACAGACCCCTTGTTCCTCCTAAGGTGCAGTTTGTATGGTACCCATGGTCCCTCTCCTTAACATTGTTCAAATTTCAATGCCAACGGGAAGTAGTTCCTTCTGTTAAGCCCCTGTCTTTCACGTGACCTCGGCCTATGACCTGGGGTTTAACTTCCTGGTCACTCCAGACTTCGAGCATCAACCATTTCAACTACATTTGTCGGCAAGTTCTTTGGGCCCTGAACCACGAATATAACTAGCGTGAGGATCAATGATCCTGCAAATTCCTAAGATCAATGACCCTCAACTGTTTCGGCCTCCAGCACTTCAGGAAATTTTGAAACACTTCTCCATAGAAACTTCAGAGTGCTGAGTCTTCACACTAGAAAATATTCTACCAAGTTTCCCCCTTCACGGATGACCCTAATGACCTCGTGACTACAGATTTTGTGAGTCTTCGCTTGTCCTACCTCTGTATCTTCTGTACAACGAATCAACGAAATGTTGATCTAATTCCACCTATCATATCTCAATGGATGGCCAAAATTACTTCGTCTCCCATCTCTTCGGGTATTCTCCCAATTCTGCACTTGCTTTCTTTTAGAGTACCCATCCTCCAAAACACACAGATCTCCACCACATTTCCTTCTGGATCCAATGATCTAGATCTTCTTCGTCCTTCACAACCTCGCGAAGATTGCACTTCTCCTCTTTGAAAAATTCTTTAATCTCTATCTTTTGGATCTTCTGATCTTCCGCCACCTACCAACCTTAACGATGGACGACCCTGACTAGCTTCGGGACTTCGAGACTTCACAAGTGCACTCTCTTGTGCACTTAAAAGGGTTTAAGTCTTGTGCACTTACCTTTGGATCCAATAGTTGTTGGTCCTTCACTCCCATATCCGACGGATGGGACTTGTTCCTCTCCTTTGCGCGTTCCTCTGAGTGTCTGGATGTGAATTCTCATGGCTATTATTGCTCCTCCTCCTGAGATTGCACTTTCTCCCAAAATAGGGAAAATTTTTAAGTGCTCAAAGGCTTCGACCTTTGATCCTACTGCAATCCCAGTGACTTTGGGTCTTGTCTTCTTTTCTCCTTATTAGATTTGGGACATGGAACAAGTTCATCAATGCATGCCTTGTGTCGTCCCTTCCGAGATTCTGCCAATAGAAATTGACCTTGGCTCTGGTGACTCCTTGTGCTCTGCATGAAAACTTGCACTACTCCTCCTGAGCTTTAAGCTTGGCTTAGTCTCTAAGGGAATCGACCCTTCTGCATCATTCAAAAGAATTTATGGTGCCCTCTTGGCATGTTTTGTGCTCTTCCTCTTGAGCTTTTGAACCTGAAGCAAGTTCTCTCCTACGCACACTCCTTGTACTTGACTGGCATTCAACTGGATGTCTTTCAACACTTCATCTAAGTGTTGTCCTGGTGCACTCCTTCCATAAGTCTTCGTCCAGAGTATTCAACAACCCTGTTTCACCTTGATCTTCAACTACTTGGACCTCAAAGGTTTCTGTCCCTTCTGTCCCTCGAAGGGATACCTATGCCCTCCTAACAACTTCATCTCAAGCACTCTTTGTTGAGCTTCCTAGAGTATTCAATAACTCCATGAGTGTCTTCTCCTTGACACTTCTCTTATTACATAACTCAAGACAAATTTCTCCTTGTTCAAACTTGCACCTGCTCAATGCCCTCCTGGTAGAGCTCTATAGAATCTTCAACAATTGCACCTGCTCAATGCCCTCCTGGTAGAGCTCTATAGAATCTTCAACAATTATGTTTCCCTGTGCCTCCTCTGCATAGTCTCCCTTCAAAGGTGTTCAATAACCTTGAGGCTCTCTTTTGAGTCTATAACTGTTCTAGTGTGTTCTCCTGGCAAAGTTCCCTCCTGAGATCAAAGCAACGTTTAGATGCGTACTCCTTGCGTTGGCTACAGAGTTTCAATACTTTGTCGTGCACTCCTTGAACTTAACCTAAAGAACCCATAAACAATCCCAACAAACTCTCAAAGATAGTGGAATCTATCTTCACCCTGCAGATGGAAAATCATTCCTACAAATCCACAACATACATTCATATAAACACCCAGATGACATTCATTCATAAACATATAAATACACACAGGATCATCTGCAGGAGAAAATGTTTTTTGTATTATCTTTGAATGTCGATACTGATGTTTACAAAAGATGGACTATAACAAAGTCTCAATGTTCTCTCCTCTCCTTACTCTCTTAGCTTTCTCTAAGTTCTACTGCTTCCTCCTTCGCTTCCTAATGAAATCAGATACAAATATCGTTTTACAAAGGAGGGCCTCCTTGAGCCTTTCCGTCCAACTCACCTAACTCTCATTAATTACAATGAATTACATTCAATGACCATATAGTCCGAATCAGGTCTATTAATTACAATGAATTACATTCAATGACCATATAGTCCGAATCAGGTCTAGATCTCATCATCCTGACAACCATTAAATACGACATCATCTCTTGCTTGCACAAAGACATCGATTTGGCTCTTCCAGTCTTACAACATTTAATTACATTAAATACATTTTAAAATTTAAAAATGAGGAAAAAATGAGAGGGTTGGTGCCTCTCCCCTCCGTGAATGTGCTTTGATGTGTTGGAATGCTGGTGCATGCTGAGGTGGAGTGATGCACTATATTTCAATGTATATAAATAACTGTGACTATAAGTAAGTGTAGTTTCAATAATTGATGACAAATACACTATATTTCAATGTATGTAAATAACCACTACTATAGGAACCATAGAGAGTCCATAGAGTGCATCATGCCTCAACTCCAATTGTAAAAGGTCTAAATTATAGTGGTCAAAGTTATGCCAAATATAGAAAAATATTAGGTATACACCAAGAAATAAAGTCCCATACAATGTCTCTTTTGCCAATAATAAAAATTTTAAAAATACTTTTATATTTTAAAAATATTAAAATTAATTATACATTTTATCAAACTTTGAAAATGTTTAGTAAATGTTTTCAAAATGTACCAAATAATATGAATATGAGAGTTGTTTCACACATTACTTTCCTATAGCTTATTTTAATACTTCATGTTATGGAAGTAGTGTAAGAACTATATTGTAA